>JAPMLY010001321.1:0-95602 GCA_026401115.1 Tetraselmis chui
GGATATTTGTATGCTGGTGGTGATGGTGGGGGACGTGGAGGGGTGTGAGCGAAAGTATGAGCCATCGGGGATATTTTTCAGGGTTGTGTAGTGATAGAGGCTGAGGGGGTGTTGGGGGGGGGGGTGGATGTGGGGGTGTGTTGGTTGAGATATTCTGTGGCTGTTTGAGATAAGAGAGTGTATAACCAGTGTGTGGGGGGAATGGTGCCGTCTGAGTTCATGCAGGGAAGGGAGAGTGAGTGGCGGGATTGGATGAGGACCGTGGTGAGGCAGGTGTCAGCCCAGGACGAGCCTGGAACATGGCATGTGACGGGGGGGGGTGTGATGGTAATGGTGTGAAGGTGATGTTCAGGGGGTACGGTTTCATAGGGTGAATATGAAAATATGTGAAGGGATACAGGGCCGGATTGTGAATGAATGGGGTTATTGGGCAGGTGGAGGATATTTACCCAGAAGGAGGATGGGTCGGACTCGATCGGGATGGGAGTGTCCAGCGGTTGGAGGGCGTCCGCGAATTGGAGGGTGAACTGAGGCTGCTCGGGTAGGTCTTCGAGTCTGCACTGGGGGTGGGTCGAGGGGGCTGATCCGGCCGAGGTGAGTGTTGTTGCGAGGTCGGAGGTGAGGAGGTCTTGCAGGAGAGCGACTGCCTCTTGGCCGGTGATACCGGAGAACAGGGGGGAGCGGATTTTCACCCTTCGCCCTGAAACTTCTCGAGCTGAGGCATCACGTAGAAAGCGAATTTTCTGCTGACTTAGTTTATTCAGGAGCGAAGGGGAGGAGGTCGCAGAGGGGGGCACCTGCATTTCTGATTTTTGTGTGTGCAGGTATGTTCGTGATTGTGTCTGTTTGTGATTGTGTGTGTGTGTATGAATTGGTTGTGTGTGTGTATGTGTCACGGTGTGTGTGTGTATGTATGTTTGCGTGCTTGTGTGTATGCTTGTGTGTGTCTGTGTAATTGCTAGTGTGTGTATGCGTGTATATATATCTTTGTGTTTGTGTTACTGTATTTGTGTATGTTTGTGTGTATATGTGTGTGCGGGTGTGGGTGTGTATTTGCGTGTCTGTGTGCGTATGCATGTGTGTGGGTGTGGGTGTGCTTGTGTGTGTGTGTGTGTGTGTGTGTGTGTGTGTGGTTTGTGTGTACGCATGTGTCGGTTTTGGGTTGTCTTTATGTTGATATGTGTGTGAGTGTGTGTGTGTGTTGCATGTGTTTGTGTGTGTCTGTGCGCGCGCGCGTGTGCGTGTGTGTATGTGTGTGTGTATGTGTGTGTGTTTGTGTTTGTACATGTGTATGTTTGACTGTTTGTGTGCGTAAGCGTGTTTGTGTGTGCATGAGTGCGTGTGTGCGCTGGTATACATGTGTGTATGTGTGTGTGTGTGTGTGCGTATGTGTGTGTGTGTGTGTGCGGTGGCTCCCGTTGCGGTTGTCCGCCCGAAACCCTAGTATGTGCGGTAAGGCTCTAAGATTCAGCATTCAGCGGGCATAAAGCATATTCGCATCCACATCTTTCCTTTGTGCGCAGCTCAATTGTTTTTAATTAGCCATCTTCATTGCCTTGACGCCACTGTTGATGCCTAGGAAATCTACTCTTTGTGCTCTAACTTAGCGTAGAAAGTCCATCAAATTTCATAGTGCAATAACTACTCACATATTGTCAAAGTTGAGGGGGCGATAAGGAATGCTGACACTCGCTGAGTGACACTGCATGTCATCTCATCCTCAGCAAGTGCCTAGCACTTGCCTATCACAGGACACGCACCCACCTTGTGGTGAGCACACGCCAACGTATGTTCTGAGCCTTTAGATGATATCTAACGCTCAGCAACTTGCCACCATCAGCAACCTAATCGTCTCTATTGCTGATTGGCTTATCATCTTATAGTGCTGAGTCACAGCCGTACTATAACGATGCTACATTCCTCCACAGAAGTCCGGACAAGATTTCGCACCTTCGCAAGTAGAAAATGTAACCATGCGTCGACTTTATTGACAAATATCCTGAAATCCCAGGCAATGCTTTTGCGCGCAAAATGGAATGCGCCGACTACTGCGAGGGGCGAGTTCGAACACTGCCGGGCATGTGTACTTGGGGTTATCGCGCCCGCACCCGTGCGGCACGCTCTTTCAAACAGTCGCCGTGCTTGGTAGACGAAAAAAGTAACGGACGCACAACGCCGCAATATGAACGTTGATGCGATGGTCGCGCAAATATATTGCATAGGCGACGGAGGGAGGAGGTGTTGGGCAGGCCGCTGTGGGGGAAACGCACGAAATCGCGTATGTAGACTTACCACCGATATGCGCACAACCCAAGGGCAAGCCGCTTTCGGCCACAATGTTTAAGCGATCATAACTCACTCATATATATTTAAAACTTTTTATAAAAGGTACCGTTGGACGTGTCGACTCAATGCGCATCGAACGCACCTACTCCAGAGTTCAAAATTTTACAAATCAATTTGTTATAAATTATTTTAATTTACGAATTATTCCGGCATATCTGAGCCGCCGTGCCAAGCAACACCCATCGAAGTCGGCTCACCTCCTGAGACGATTTGTGCGGGGTTTGTCGATATATGTTTACCAATTCTTCATTACTATTGACCTCCGAGCCTAATTCCCGACGCGTGCCAAGCGTGGGGCGAGTGTGGTTGGCACAAGCACATACCCAAGCATTCCAATCATTACCGTCAACGTGATGCGTCCTTAACGGCCAAGTTGGACCTCGCCCCTCCCCTAAGCCAATCGCCCTCGCATGTTTACAACGTGCAGTGTTTATCCAAACCTGCGTCATCTGCGTTTTTGCTCGCTTGCTATCCAAAAAGTCACCCGTGCCAGCGGCGTGAACTTCCGTGCTCTATTCACACACCCGCAAACCAAACCTCGCGCATTGAACACGGCACCCACGCCTCCAACCCCCCTCCAAAAAGCCCCCAAAAATACGGTTATGTGGAACATGGAGAAGTAATCACCTTGGTATGAGCGCTTGAACAATGCCCAAGCGTGGCGCTCAAAATGACGTGTGTAGTTCAGACAATTTCCCGGGAGTTCATGGGCTTAATTCGACAAACTCCACCGACAACACCCGCTTTAAGCTGAGGTCTAACCACCCCGGATGGCGGCTTACTGCTTGCTTCTCGGCTCTCCTACAATTGGGTGGTACTCGGGTATCGTCGTGCTTGACGTGGTGAGAGGGGAGCGTGTTCTTGACTAGCTTATGCTTAACATAATGCATGTCCGGAATTTTGTGGAGGAGTATAATTGACCAACATTGCTGTGTAGCAACTTGATTACCACACAAACTATGTCTCGCAACATGTATGATATTCTTGAATGCGCGTTTTCCATGATTATATATAATATCAATACAGCACTGGACTATCGATGCATTAAGGCACGCAATCTGCTGACAATTCCACGAGGGGGTTACCTGCTAGTCCCATATCCCGGGGGCGCAAAAGGCAATTGTTGAATCATGAGACCTTATTACAAAATTCTTGCATCCCTCAATTAGGGGAATTATTAGCACTGCGGTACCCCTTCTTGCGCCCGGAAGTGGAGATGCGGCGGCAGAAGCGCCACCTCGAACAATTTGGATCGATGAGCTCAAAGCAACTCCTCGAAATGCCGGAGGCGAATGTCAAGCCCTTATATTATCTCCTATAGGGGGCTCATTTATTGCATAGGCATGCGAAGATGTGCCGGCAGCGCCCCGCGCGGTTTCGCCTGCCACGCCAGCATGCCGACTACTAGCTCGAACTCAAAACGATCGCATCGCGCAAGTACTACCTTTTGCGACCGCATCACGTTCATTGTCGTAGAAATACCATGCTGTCGCGGGCGACTATATCCTTAATACAACAATCCCAGCTAGCACACAAGCTCGCGCACCAATGAGGGGCGCAGGGCGGGAAGATGCCGCGATTGCGCGCCGGGTTTTGAAAGCAGACCAATTTTTGGAAAATAAATATAATCAATTCATATAGCGAAATCCGGCTTCGTTACGCGCGCGGGGTAGCGGCCGCTAATAAGCGATGCCTATACGATGCTTGCATATGTTCGCATACTATCTCTATTGTTGTCGTTGCATTTCTGATGTCGCTATGTGGCAGTGAGAAGCGCAAGTAGGGGGAGGGAGGTACATAGTTCAGAGATCAAAAACAAGATTGTAACGATTCCAGTACTTGCGTACCCGACTAAGATAGTGCCAAATAAAGGTACGGTTTCGGACATAAAAAGGGTGACATTCACAAATACCGTGCATTTCGACAACGCGGAGTACGAGTGTCTTTAGTGCTTTTGCCACCATCGCGCGAGTGTAACCACTACACCGCAACCGCACTGGACGCAAAGAACCAAGGAAGAGTTGCGATACCATTTGAAGGACGAACACCCCGCTACCTCACCACCCATCGTTGTGACGAGTGACGGTAAGGACCCCGCCAGCCTAGTAACGCGCTACCAAGCGTGCGTGCCGTCGTGATTATTGTGCTCCCATGGGCCACTAGAGAGGACCTCCTCACAGCTCTCCGCCACACATTCCACATCCATACATAACTCTACTCCGACCCCCTCAATAAATCCCTTCACTCTCACACCTACCACTCCCTATACCCCGAAGACACAGTCTTCTCATCAAGCGGCATCAATGCCCCACACACATGGCACGGCACCAACATCGCCAACCCTCACACACAGCCATGACCGCACTCCACAACACTTTCGAGTCTATCTACGACACTCACCTCCCCAAACCCATCATCACCATCCCACCTCCACACCTCACCGATTCCTACTCACCACACTCCGCAGGCATCAACCACCCCCCCCCCCAACTCCACTCACCCCCTTACCTACCCCCTCCATGAACGCATGCAACTAAAAATACCCCCCCACCAGAGGAATTATTGCTTGGAACTGGCAGGACTTCGTTTACACAGACGGCTCCAAGAAGGGAGGCAACTCCCCCCTAGGAGCAGCCGCCACCCACCCCTCCTCGGACACCAAAATCAAAATCCTGGTGACCTCTACCCCTCCCTCCCACACTATCAATCGCGCTGAATTAGCAGGCATTGACATAGGCCTCCAACTTGGCCATACCCATCTCCTTACAAACAGTGCGTGCTCCCTCCGCCTCATACAAGAATACTTAAACTGCCCATCAGCTTATAGACACAACATCCACCGCGACACACTCCTCTCCATCACACACACCCTCAAAACCCGCTGCGACGCAGGCATCCGCACACACCTCGCAAAATTAAAGCACACAACCACTCCCTAGGAAACGACCTCGCAGACACTCTAGCTAACCAAGTCGCGGATGGTCACCCACCCGACGCAACCTGCACCACAGGTTCAGACGTGTCGATAGGCCGCTGGACCTGGCCATACACCCTCATTCCACAAACCCTAGGGGAACCCATACCCTACAGATACACCAACCTCAAAGCTGACGCTCACACCTAGAGCACCAAACACACACACAAATACACACCCCTCGCAAATGCTATCCGCGTCCACTGACCAGGTACCGAGGTCGACATCCTCCCCATCGTCATGAGCCGCACGGGCACGCCGCACTCATCCACCATTGCAAGTCTCACCTCTCTCTCCTCACCCTCCTGACAAACTCATCTCTAAAGCACGACTCGACACATCTCGCATACTCGCACAACTCTACACGCACACTGTCCAATGGCTACACCATCTCCTACTTGTATATTGCATCAAGTCCCGCACGACCTCTCGCCGCGCCCCCGCACACTGCACCTTCGCACGCCCCTGATTGCACTCCATTTTCACCATGCATCGCACCCTCCCCGGGGAGGAGTAAAACCCCCGAACACCCTTGGAGAGGTTGGATTACGGTGGTTAACGGTATGGCCCTGACTAGTAAGTTCCCTGTATGGCATAGTTGGGAGGGCCCAGAGACAGCAACCGGCGCATACGGTATTTGATGCAAACCGGCGCATACGGTACATGTTGTAAACAATTTCAATTTCAGTTTCATATTGTGCTCCCCCAAACACGCATTTACCCAAAAGACTGACACCGCCTTCATCATGTAGGAGTAATAATCACGCATTCGTATTAATGTAAACAACGACGCTATTTCCAAACAAATGTCACGTCCAGACCCAATCCCACCTCATGCATCTCCGCCCACGCCACCGTCCTGCACCATCACCCACATTCCATCCATGGATGGATCCACCATCCCCCAATTCCCATCATGCATGTCATTTCTAATACCTTTCCCTTCCAATAATTGTGTACGCAATCATGTTTGTAATTAGAGGGGAACTCCGCTCTGCGCACCCTTCGCGCGTACCAGCGCGCCATCAAAAAATCCGACGCGCGGCATGCCGACGTACCAAAACGTACTAAAACGTACCAAGTGAACCAGCAGAAAACTTCGTGCATCTATCGTCGTATATTCGTATATGTATTTTGCGTTGTTCGGAACGTTTTCATGCATTTTCAGGGATAATAAACGTGTTGTCTTTGATATAATTAAAAAGCCGATTGCTAATTCATATTCATGTAGTAGTATGGGCCATATTTACTGGGGATACAGTTTTGATCCAGTTTACTTACATAACTTACTTGCTTACATAACTAACTCATGAACAAATAATAATACAGAAAAAGCTCTCTCTCTCTCTCTCTCTCTCTCTCTCTCTCTCTCTCTCTCTCTCTCTCTCTCTCTCTCTCTCTCTCTCTCTCTCTCTCTCTCTCTTTCTCTAAATGTACCAAAACGTACCAAACATACAGCCATTCCCTCTCCCTTTCCCTTTCCCTCCCCCTACCCTCTCTCTCTCTCTCTCTCTCCCTCTCTCTCTCTCTCTCTCTCTCTCTCTCTCTCTCTCTCTCTCTCTCTCTCTCTCTCTCTCTCTCTCTCTCTCTCTCTCTCTCTCTCTCTCTCTCTCTCTCTCTCTCTCTCTCTCTCTCTCTCTCTCTCTCCCCCCCCCCTCTCTATCCCTCTCTATCGCTTCTCTCTCTCTCTTCCTCTCTCTCTCTCTCTCGCTCTCTCTCTCTCTCTCTCTCTCTCTCTCTCTCTCTCTCTCTCTCTCTCTCTCTCTCTCTCTCTCTCTCTCTCTCTCCTTTCTCTCTCTCGCTCTCTCTCTCTCTCTCTATATATATATATCGGACATGTCAAAACTGAAATCCATTTGATTGCCCCCGATAACCGTGGGGTGACCGATAGTTCGCGCGGTAATTTATTATACTCCATTTGATTGCCCCCGATAACCGTGGGGTGACCGATAGTTCGCGCGGTAATTTATTATACTCCATTTGATTGCCCCCGATAACCGTGGGGTGACCGATAGTTCGCGCGGTAATTTATTATACTCCATTTGATTGCCCCCGATAACCGTGGGGTGACCGTGTGCCTCGGCGAGGGTCCCGACGAAATTGCCCTCGATAACCGCGAGTGACCGGTAGTTCGCGCGGGTAATTTATTATACTCCATTTGATTGTCCCCGATAATCGCGGGTGACCCTTGGTATGCGTCGGGCCCCAGCGGTACTCGTACCCGTACCGATATTTCAAAAATGTTATTCCGTGATAATCGCTGCTGGCCTGTCATGTGCTGCGCCACCTGTACGTACTGGTCCGATGCAATTATTATTTGGTCAGATTGATTTGAATCTAGAGGTTTGCATATCCAATATCATGTGTACGGGACAGTAACTCTAGCGGTTACTGTTACCGTTAATATCGGCGCGTCTCACCTGCAGGGCAACCACCTTGCCCGATCAGTTAGACGCAGCCAACGACCAACGACTTCCCCAACGGTCAGCTCTAGCTAGCCCGTGCCTTATAAGCCGTAGCTAGCCACGAGCCTAGGCACTCTCTGCTTTCGCGCTCAGCCAATCTAGGCTTCGCGCGAATGCAGTCTCGACTCTAGTAGTCGAGCAGGGTGTCAGTTTTACCTTTTCGTCCCATGCGCACTCGAGCGTCACGCGACACTTCCCCTCGTTCAGCTTCGCAGTTCCCCACTATGCAGCCTGAGCAGTCTACGTCCGCCGCAGCGGCCGACCCTCACGCTACCACACTCGAACAACGCACAGCCGAACAGATTCGTACGGCGGTTTTGGAATCGGAACAACGCATTACTGAGCAGTTTTTGGCGGCTAACGCTGCCTTACTCGCTCAGCTTCGACAGCCGACAGCCACACATGCTATTACTGATCAACAGCAGTCCATTCCCACCGACGCGACCCCAGCGCCGGAGGGTGGCAAGGAGGCCCCTGTGCCACCTATCGACCTGCTTGACGACGAACCCGACCCCTCCGCGGCCGAATTCGTCGACTTCACCTACTACGGTGAAGTCATCCCACCCGGCCTCGAACGTCCCCCTCGCGACGTCGACGAGCCACGTCTGTGGACACTAACGGACGACACCGCCCGCTCTCTAAGCGACAAACGCACCCAGGCAGCCTACGACGAGTACCTACACATCGGTTGCTATGCCTTCTTCGACAGCTGCGCCAACGCGGCAATTGGCGAGGCTCTGGACACGCTGTCGCACGGCACACCTCTACCAACAGAGCAGGCGGCAGCGATTACCCTCATCCGAGCGGGTCATCGCACCCACATGGCGACGGAGGAGGCCGCCCGTACTAGATTGGGCTTCCTCCGCCTCACCAAGGGCGGACAAACGAGCACAGATGCGGACCGCGTCTTTGCCGAACTTGCCCACGAGCGCTTCTGCCGTCCGCGCCCTGCCGCGGTCTCCGGCACATTGGACGCGCTTCGCCAAGCGTTCGTCGACCGCACGCTGGAAGTCAGCCTACACGCCGCCAGCAAGGCAGCCGCCGGAGCTGCCTTCGCGAAAGTCACGCCGGACAAGCCTCCCGGCCCCGATGCGCGAGCCCGCAAAGCCGCCGCCGACAAACGCAAGGCCGCTGCAGCAGCAGCAGCCGCAGCCCGCGCTGCCGCAGCCCCCAAGCCGACCGACCCGGCTAAAACCGCGAGCAAGAAATGACGGTGTGGCCCGCCGCTCCGATTCCTGCTCCCCGACGTCTTCCTTCATGCGCCACCGAGTGCGTCGAAGATGGCGGGAGTGGGAGCGCATTGGAGCGAGCGGCCAAGTCCTAAATTGGATCCGCCATGGCGTTCGCGTAAAGTTCAAGCAAGGTCTACGCCCCAAGCCCTTCAACCACGGCATCTCTATGCTCGACGCGACTCCGGCCCAACTCGAGTTCCTAAACTCGGAGCTCCCCCGCTTCGAAGCGTGCGGAGCTTGGGAGCGGGCGAACAACCCTCGTTACGTTTCCCGTATGTTTTTAGTTCCGAAACCCGGGTGCAACCAGGCTACTTCCCCTCACAGTCGCCGCCCCACCAAGCGCTTCCTCCGAAACGCTCGGTGGCGGGGAATTCGACTCCTACCCTACATGGACGACTTCCTTTTCCTCGCCGACTCCTACGAGGACGCCCTCCTACTGCGACAACGCGTTCAAACCCTGCTCGACAGCCTCGGCCTCCGACGCAACCCCAAAAAGGGCGTTTGGACCCCTACCCAAGTAGGCGACCATTTAGGCTTAACGGTGGACCTCCATCACGGCATGTTTCGCGCCCCCCCCGCAAAGCTCCAACAGCTCGCGCAACATGCCTCGTCCCTCCTTGGCCGCGCTGCGTCCAACGCCCGGTGGCTACCTACTCGCCAACTTGCGGCGTTCGCCGGAAAGGCGCAGTTCCTCTACCTCGCCATCGCCCCCGCGCGCTTCTTTTTGCGAGAGCTCCACAACGTGTTAGCCACACGGGTTGGGTGGGGCGGACGCGTCCGCCTCACCCACCAACTACGCCGAGACCTCGAGTGGTGGCGCACGGTCCCCACCCAACACAACGGGCGGTCCATCTACAAGCCTATCGAGACCGCCTACCTCCACGCCGACTCGAGCGACTACGGTTGGGGGCCGTTCTCAACGAGGACTCCAACTATCAAGCCCGGGGCTTTTGGAGCGCTACCGACCGCCAACAACACATCACGTGGAAGGAACTTCGTGCGGTGCGACACGCGGTGGAATCTTTTCTACCCCAGCTCCGAGGACGACAAGTCCTCCTACACGAGGACAACACGGCGGTAGTCGCCGCCCTCACCAAGCTCACCTCACGCTCGCCCGCCATGATGGCCGAACTCCGTCGCCTGTGGTACCTCCTCGACAGCAACGACATCAACATCCGGCCGCGCTACATCCGCTCGGCAGCCAACATATGGGCCGACACGCTCAGCCGGGAGTTGGACCACGAAGACTGGCAGCTCAACCCTCGTGTTTTCGCCTACCTTCAACGCCGGTGGGGGCCGCACACTATCGACCGTTTCGCCTCAATGCTCAACACGCAGCTACCACGCTTCAATGCCCGCTGGCGCGACCCCCTTTGCGAAGACGTCGACTGCCTACACCTCCCCGATGCGGCGTGGACATGCGAGAACAACTATTGCAACCCCCCTTGGTCTGCCCTACCAGCGCTGGCAGCAAAACTCGAACAGGCTCAAGCAGCGGCCACCGTTGTCGCCCCCTACTGGCGAAACAAAACGTGGTACCACGCGTTCGCACGCTTGGCCACCGAGACCGTGCACTTCCCAGCGTCCCGCGACCTGTTCTTTCCAGGCAGGCTGGGCAAGCACGAAGGGGTCGGGCCACCCGCGTGGAACATCGTGGCCTTTCGGCTAACACCCCCTCTTGGCTCTACACGCGACGCGGTGCGATTGGCCGAGCGATACGCCCGGACCGATTAACAGCGCCTGTACAGCACGTTCCCCCTCTGCGTACAGGACCGCCGCGCTACGGCTTACGCCGTGCAGCAGCACAGTCGCCCTGGTCCACCGATTTAGCTGAAACTTTCCGAGACCTCCTAGGATCAGACAGACTCGGGGTTACGGCGGTTGCCTTACTCAGCAACTCGCTAGCGCCCTCGACGTACACGAGCTACCAGAGCGCAATCAGACAGTTTTTTATTTTTTGCGCACAGGAAAACATCGCCCCACTACAGGCCACGCCCGCCACAATGGTCCGTTACACGGCCTGGCTGGCCCTGCTCGGAACGGTCGCTGCGAGCTCACTGCAACCCTACTTCTCCGCCATAAACAGGTTCTTCCGTGACCACCGGCGCCAACCTGTCGCCGTTGGCGAGCTTTTGGCGGACGCCCGCCGTGGCCTCGAAATGCTTCAGCACCGCCTAGAACCTACCACTGCTCGCCTACCGCTACCAGCACAAGTCGCCCTAGACATCCTGCACTACGCCAACACCCTTCACGATACTTTCGCGTGGACCCCTGCTGCCTTACCCCAGATGCAACGCTTCAGGGCCTGTTTAGCGGTGTGCGTCAATTACACGTTTTTCTGCCGCGCCGAAACCGGCGCCCGCTGCCAGACCGGCGACCTGGTGGTCGACCAGCCTTCACAGCAAATCTGCCTCTACGTGCGGAAGTCTAAGGGAGACCAGCGCCGCGACGCCAGCGATAAACTCGTCATCGCGGTACCTGTAGCCGCTAACCCCGTCCTGGCGCACCTGATCAACTACTACACGCACCAACGCGCTATATTCTGCACAAAATTCTACAACAAGCCACCCCCGCTCGCCTTCTGGAGTTTCTCACCTTCAGAGCCCTCCGCCGATTGGGGTGCCGCGTCCACCATCTCCGCCTGGCTCTCCCTCGCCCTCCTCAGCGTCAATTCGTCAGCGCCCGCCGGCTTTAAATGGACGTCGCACAGCCTACGGAAAGGCGCGGCGTCCGCTGCCCGCTGCATCGGCGCTCCCCTTCCCGTTATCAAATTTATGGGTGGCTGGGCCAAAAACAGCTCTGTGACTGAAGGAAAATATATTGACCCAACCATGACCCCATCACCTGCTGCTTGGCGGTTCTTCGGCTGGCTCACTCCGTCCCCCCCGCAACACTAATTCTGGCTGTGCAAGCCTTTGGCTTTAGGTTACTGGCAAAACGTGCCCTAGGGTAAATGGTCAGATTGATTTGAATCTAGAGGTTTGCATATCCAATATCATGTGTACGGGACAGTAACTCTAGCGGTTACTGTTACCGTTAATATCGGCGCGTCTCACCTGCAGGGCAACCACCTTGCCCGAGCAGTTAGACGCAGCCAACGACCAACGACTTCCCCAACGGTCAGCTCTAGCTAGCCCGTGCCTTATAAGCCGTAGCTAGCCACGAGCCTAGGCACTCTCTGCTTTCGCGCTCAGCCAATCTAGGCTTCGCGCGAACCCACCCACCCATCCCTATAATCCTGCGCTAATTGACCCCCAGACCCTGTCTGTGGGCGTCTGTTGGCCAAATTGTAAGCAAGCTGACATCTTTGGCAAAACGTGCCCTAGGGTAAACCGCGATAATCGCTACTAACCAGTACTTTCGTACTGATCTTTGATGGTGTGTTGGTCGCAGGTACCTGTACGCGTCGCGCCGCCACGCTGTAATTCGCGATGGAATCCGTGCAACTTTCGGGGGCCCAAAAATACTGCTAATTCTGCGTACCAGAGAGAAACAGTATATACTGTTGGGCGCGGGATACGCAAGATTAGCAGTATTTTTGCTAAAGAGGGAAAAAAGGGGACGGATAGGAAACCGAGGGGCATCTTGGGGCGCGCCCCCAGGGCCTACTGAAGATCGAGTCCACCGCTTACTTCAAGACATGAAGTTTATAAGTTTATGATATTCACATTGTGACAACCGGAGTGGCCCCGCCTCTAAGTCCCTTGTGTTCATTAACACAAAGACTGTGAGGTAGGCGAAAGCAAGGGTGCCGGGAGACGGGCGGTTCGATTCCAGTGTCGAACTATGTCACGAAAAGCAGGACCTCGTGTGCAACTCAGCAGCGGAGCCCTCAAGAATTCCTGAACGGAGCGCAGCGTAGCAAATGAATTCCAATCTGTAATAAAAAATAAATCTTTTTAGCCTCTTCCCCACGCTGTAATTCGCGATTAAATTCGTGCACTTTTCGGGGCCCCAAAAATACTGCTAATCTTGCGTACCAGAGAGAAACAGTATATACTGTTGGGCGCGGGATACGCAAGATTAGCAGTATTTTTGCTAAAGAGGGAAAAAAGGGGATGGATAGGAAACCGAGGGGCATCTTGGGGCGCGCCCCCAGGTCCTCCCTGTAGATCGCTAGCGGTAGTCGCGATAAAATCCCTCGGAAAACTTAGCGAAGCAGGAGGATCTTAGCGAGGCAGGAGGATCTTAGCGAGACAGGAGGTAGTCGCGGAAAGTGGCCATAGCCCCGGAGAGTTTTTTATTTGACTTAACCCACTCACAATACTTCTTATTCGACTTCTTTTCTGCGACCTGTAAAAATGTGAAGCCTTTGAAACGGCCCTGGTGGAATTCATATTCTTCAAGAGGCTTTGGTGTGCACATAGTCTGATCGCTTAGTTCTCCAAATGCCATTTGTTTCAATAAAGAAATTTTTTCTTACACGAAACGGGCGCGCTTCTGGCGAAAGCACGTGTCTTCCTCGTCGTCTATGCGATCGTCTCCACGAGTTTGTGGTGTGCGCCTGTTCAGGTAAAACACTGAAAGTAGATATTGCACGTCCTCTTGCAGTGCATACCTCTTCGATGCACGATTGTATTCGACCACGGCCCGCCCGAAGAGCTCCTCTGTGAGAGAGGCGTACAGTTTGCCCTTGCTGTTGCGCCGGTTTGGATCGAAAGAGTTCAAACCAAACTCCTTTTGTATAGTCTCGCGCTCTTCCTTTGTGAAGTCCATAAGGTCGTCGAGCTTTTCTATTTTTCCGTCCAATAGGTCGCACATCTCCGAGTACCTTTGTTGCGTCAGGTAATACTTAAAACGGGGGTTTGATAAAAAATCGAACACCTTGTGAACGACCTTGACTGCCTTCGCATCCCAGAACTTTTTCATGATACATCCCTCCGTCCCAGGCGCAAACCGGTCTTTGAAAAACCATTTCCGAACCGACAGCTTTTGTACTGATGTGAGCGGCTGGTTTCTCATTTGCATCTCCTTGAGTGTTTCGACCTCGCTCCACTGAAGATCTGGGACTTTATCCCAATCGAAATGTCCGCTGGCAGCGAACTCGATCTCACTCTCTATTGCTATGTCTTCGAATGCTTGTTCTGCGCTCTCTCCGATCGGCTGCCCCGCCCGGTCCACGTCGATCACCCGGTATCCGGCTAGCCCCGCGTAATGTCGCAGTATGTCGCTCGATGTACTGTTGCGTTCGAACTCTGCGTATTTTTCCAGAACCTTGAACGCCTCCAGATGCTTCGAGCCGGACATCAGGCTGGAGTCGCCTGAGAAGACAACCTGGTGCTGCTTGTCCATCAGGTCCATAATTACCACCTCGTTGTCGCGAAGTTTTCGAATGCGATAGGTAAACTGGATCAAGTCGCGGATGTTCAAAAAGGTTGGCCTGAGCATGTACATTTTGTCGAAGTCGGCCCCCGTGTAGCTGACGCCAACTGTAATACAACTGTTCGAAACAACGAGTCTCTTGCCTCGGAAAGCCTCCTCGGCGTTCCTCAAGCACCCCTTCACCTCATCGTCTTGTTCGCCGTAGAATAACAGACTGTCGCTGTCGGCCAGGCGCGCGCTCCCCGCGATTGTTTTGTGGAAGTCCACGATCGACATGGTCGCTTGGGACCCCTCGGCGTACGGGTAGAAAACCATGATATTTTTCCCCGCACGCAGGTCCCTCACAGCGAGGCTGATAATGTCCTTTATACGGTCGATGTTCTTAACACAACCCCCTCGCATGTTATCCGTAATACTGATGTACTTCAACGTCCTTGTCGCGGGTGGATGATGCGACCCGAGGACACTGTGGTCGTCCCCCATAGCTTCCAGGAATTTCTCCGTCTTCTTCGTGATAAAAGCGTCCATAATCACAACCTTCTTGGCGGCTTGCCAGATGGAAATAAAAGCGTCCCAGTTCAGGCTCATTCTTGTGCTGTGTGTCTCGCGGGAAAGCCAGGTGTTTGTAAACGACTCCCACTCGTCGATAAAAACAAAGTCGAACGGTTTCGCTCCCCGAAGGTAGCCAATTGACTCCCCTTGTACGATTAAGAAATCCTCCTCGCACATCCTCCGCTTATCCTTCATGTTCAGGTACACTGCGGGCGATAACCCCACCTTTTTCGCTCGACCGGATATGTCGCTCACGAGCGTCTTGCGGCAGGTGAGGATAAGCACGCGTTTTTTGGGGTTGTTTTTGATAATATCGAGCATACCGTTTGTCTTGCCCGCCCCCATCGGGAGAAACCACGCGTCGACCTTGGAGTCGGTAAGATCCTCCTTGTTGACGAAGTAACGTCGCCCCACCCCCATCTCGCCAGCAAACACCTCGGGGAGTGTGAACTGCCTCGCCGCAGATTTTGTATAGTTATCCGGCTTCACGTCGTGATACCATCTGTGAGTGTTGAGTTGGCTATTTTCGAACGATATGCTCGGGTTGATTGTTTGGATTATCTGCATAATCGTGGCGTCTTTTATGAAGCGGCCCCCGGAGTCCCACTCCTTCCTGTATTTCTCAGCTCGATCGGCGGTTATATTGCGGCCCGGTTTTATGAATCCCAGGAATTCGTCGAAGGTTCCTCCGCGCGACTGGATCCACTTGAGGACGACATAACGAACTGTGCGGTCGAGGCGGTGCTCCCCCCCGTCGTGGTGGATCAGCGAAAGCGTCTCCGAACGGGGCGAGGTCTTAATGTTCCATCCAGGCGGAACAGTCGCCACGAAGGATACAGGCGTAATCTTGGTGAGATCGACCGCTACACCTTGTCGGCGTTCCTCCGAACCACCATGAATCTCGGGGACAACGCGAGGTACACCCCGAGGTTTGGCTCCCGTCGCGTCTTCTTTCAGAAACGTCGTGATGAAATGGTTTTCCATGACGTCGTCCTCGATAACCGCCTGAATACGGGGGTCGGCACGCTTCGACTGCCCGACAATCTTCATGAGCTGCGAGGTTTTCCCGTAGACCGCGGGGTCGAAGTCTTTGGTCTTGTAGAACTCGATAAAATCACGAAGGCTCTCGTGCTGCTCATTCCAGTTCGCGAAAACAATGTCGGGACAAGTGATATGATACGAGTGCTTAACCTTTTCGTGGCCGTCCTTCGTGACTGTAGCCACGCACCCCGAGATTGCGAGGCGAATCTCGCCGAAATGTTTGTAGACGATATCCTTGAGCTCCTGGAGGACTGTCGCGGCTTCCTCTGCAGGTCGCCCGTAGGTCTCGAAGTCGAAGTACAGCTGACGCGGGAGGTCACCGAGGATCACTTCGTAGAGGTGGCGGTTTTTTGAGGAGATCCGTAGAAGCTCGTCGGAGGACACGGGGGCGTAGAGACGAGCTCGACTACCCGTGTATTCCACGCAAACGACGTGCTGCCCCGGCTGGCGCCTGTCGATCGCTGCTTGGAGCTTGTTGTCCCATAGGAGCTTGAGGTATGTCTTGGTGTAGGCTGTGTTGCGAGTGGTTGTCATTTTATATCACGTGCGAAAAAAAACTCACGCTGTAAGACGCGCCGGTGTTTCCGGGGTTGTGATCTGGGGGAGCGTGGAGGCGTTGTTTTCAAGCTTCTTGCGATGGTACCTCGCGAGGTTTTTTTGTTTGACACGTTCTTTGTTCTTGGCGTAGTAGCGCTTATTTTGCTCTCTATAAATGTCCAGGTGTTGTCTTGTGTATGCCGAGTTGCGGGCCAACTCCCTTTCCATGTTCTTAAGATAATACTTGCGTCTGCTCGCTGCCTGACTCTCTTTGCGCTCTTCGTCGGTTAACCTCCGTTTTGATGGCATTCTATTATCATTCGTATAAGAAAAAAAAATCGTAGGGATTTTCAGGGGCGCAAAACAACTACTGCAGTTTCTGCGAAGCATCCCGAGGGGGGGGTTCGGAGAGGCCTTCGGGGGGTTTCGGCCACCCCTGTTACAATATCCTGCGAGTATCGTTTAAAAATCATACAGATCCCCTCCGAAAACTGGACCCCCAAGTACCTGTACTCTCGTTCAAAAATCCAACACTCCTTTCAGAACATTCGAATTAGCGACTAGTCGCGTGCTGTGTACAGGTATTTTACGCTCACATCAAATTTCCACCGTTTCGTCCAGTACTTTATGTTTTCATCGCCGAGACCGTCTAATTGCATACCTGTACAAATCCACCGTTTCGCGCGATAATTTCATTACATGGCAGCGAATTCCAATCGCATACTAACTAAGTACGCGGTACCCGCCGCGGCCGCCCTCGCTCGTTTAACGGGGGGTTCCCGTCGTATTCCGGGTATCTCTTTTCATAGTACCGATCCAACGCTTTCCTCCGAAGTTCTTCATGATTTTCCATATAGTAGAGCCGTTGTCGCGATCGCTCCTTCACGCGTCGCGAGTATTCAAGCTCGCTTTCACAGTGCGTCGGCATTGTCGATACAGGAGGTATTATTTTCAACAAGAAAAACCCATGTTAATCCTCGGTCACATTCGGCGGTCTTCCCCGAAAATAGCGGGTCGTCATCGTCGGAGAGTGTTTGAAGCGTTCTGCGATTCGCCTGATGTTCGCTTCGCTTGGATTATTTCCGAGAAGGTTCGTGATCCACGAGTGGCGAATCACGTTCACGCCGATGTTTGGGTGCCCCGCTGCTTTGAAGGTCCTCGAGACTCGTTTCCCGACCCCCTTTTTGAACAGTTTTTTTCGGGGATTCTTCGATAGCGACGAGTCGACCAGCTTGCTTTGTTCCGAAGTTAATGTTAACTCGTACGGGGGATGTTCCTTGTCAGTCTTGAACCTTTGTATAACAAGTCTTTTGGTCCTCGGGACGTAGTAGTTTTCTAATTTTTGTTGCTTCGCCTTGCGTTCGGATTCAACGACCGAGATGTCCCCGAGATCGTCGCGGATACCAGCAAGCTCAACTTGAAGCATAGCCTCGATGAATTTTGGTCCGTCGCCGAACTTCTTGCGAACATCGTCTAAAGCACTCTTTATACGATCGATCGGCATAACCGACCTTGTCTCGGTTTGCTCGATAGCTTCGGCTTCCGCGGCCTTGATCGCTAGGATCATATTGTCGCGGTATACTCGATGAGCTTCTTCTCCCAGAGCTCTTTTAAAATCGGGCAAGTATTTCGCCGAGGTCGTTAAGATGCCCAGTGATTTTTTCAAACTCGAATCTTTCGGGTACCTTTTTCGTAATTTCGCGATAACCGTGTCGGTGTCTCGAAGGCAATCCACAAAATCATCTTTATCGCCGCACCCCGTAGTCTCCCCGATAAGTCGCATGCCATCGACGTATTGCTTCACGGCACTGTCCGATAGCATCTTGGGGGTTCCGTCCTTTTTCTTCGCGGGGTTCCCCGAGGGCGTAATTTGTTGCCTGCCGACGATACCTTCAATCATGGTCATGACATCTCGTAGAGACATCCCCGATTTTCCGGTCTTCTTTTTGGTGACACCACCCTTCTTCTTGGTGGTACCGCCCTTCTTCTTGGTGGTGGTTTTTCCCGAGGGCTTGGCCTTCGCCGTCTTGAGGAGCTCCCCGATTTTCGGCAGGGCATCTCGTACAGGGGATTCGCTCGGTTCCGAGGATTCCACAACGGAATCATTGTCGATGAAAATATTCTCGCCGGTTGATTGGATACACGGTTTCGATGCGCGACACACAACGGGACGCCTGGTAAAATCGATGGGCGCGAGTTTGGCGTCGGCCCTAAGTTTGTTCACATCGGCGTGCGATAGCCCCCATTTGTCGAGGGTGCTTTGTCGCGGAATGCTTCCCGCCACGATACGCTGGATGGCCTTGTTGCGAGATTCAGATTCCTGGACTCCGGGGCGAGCGCGACGAATGCGTTGGTAGAGAGTGATGTCAGCAACCATTTTTTTTATCCCCACAGATATTTTTTCCGTCGTATGAACACAGCGCTGTTTTGAACGCATCGTTGTTTTGAACGCAGCGTTGTTTTGAACGCAGAGCTGTTGTTTCGAGGGAGACATTTTTTTGGAAACACCCAAGAAATGTTTGCTTTAAGCCCTTGACAGCGGGTGTGTTAGAACCCGATATACATCCTAGTAGTAGTTTGAGTTTTTTTGTTGTACACATAGCTGCTTAAAACGGTCGGGCGCGCCCCTCCGGTTGCGTATATGTCGCACATAAGGTCAAACTTTAACAGAGCTGGGTACACGCTTCCCGACACTGGGATGTTTGAAGTGTTGAAGGAATATTTTTGGGTGAAATTGTGGGCCCCCAGTATTCCTTGAGGCTGAGATGCGTAAAAAACTACCTCCTTATCGAGATTACCGTCTTCCTGAATTATCTTCAATACAAGGCGAAGATTCGTGTACACCGTATTCTCATTAGTATAAAGGAGTGTGATAATTGACGATGACTCGTAAATTTGGACATCCGTAACGGTAAATGTGAATTCGACATATGTTGTTGATGGGATTTCGAGGGCTGCAGTACTCATGAGGTTGTTAACTTGATCTTGTAAATTATTTACTGTTTGCATCAAATCCCCGACGATACCTTGAGCGTAAGTTACCGCCGCGTCAGTACGAGTGTCAACATACTCCTTGTTTGCAGCGTCGGTATCTTCTTCGGGTGACTTGACATTTAGAACACGTCTATTCTTGCAACTAATGACCCCGAAAACCACATTAAATGTGTCTTTTACCCCTAAATTTAAGGTAGATATCGTAAAAAATGGATTATCAAATGACCCCAAGGCTGAAGGGGTATTGGGTGCTGGAAGCAATGGACGTTGTAAAAAATTGTTTATCTTGTCCCCATATATCATGGGTTTGTCATCGCCCGTTATCAACCCCCAAGGGATCGGTGTGTCTAGGAAGCGTTGGTCAACATAGGCTTTGTTTGCTGCGTCACTGCCAATTTCAGGGAGCCCGACACTCTCGATTTTTTTTCCGTTAGCCCGTATAGCGTCCAATCCTGCATAGAATGCCGGGCCAGTAATAGTTTCCGTGACAATGGATTCCGTGGTAACACTATCCGTGGCAATGGAGTCCGTGACAATCGCCGAGAATTTCACGTCCCTTGCGTGGATCTCTTTCCACCGGTTTGCAATAGTACCCAATACGAACTCAGCATCTCCGTCGGGGAACATGTGTCCATCCACCTCGATGCCGTCATCGTCGTATTTCAGCCGCGCCACCGTGTCCCCGTCTGAATTCTTAAACCGGATATCATTGTACAAATCGATATCCGTCACTTCCAAGTCTTCGAAGAAACCGTCCTTGGTATAAACTTTATCCCACCGCTGGTTTTCACTTCCCAAATCATGGAGCTCGTTTATATTGGGTAGGAAGTGACCCGATATCTCCAGGGCGGTGAGGTCGGCGAGGGGTTGTAGCACCAAAAAGCCAGACGTGGCCGGGTGCTTGAATAAGGCAATGCCCGTATATAAAGTGTTCGCATCCACCTCCCCCGCGTACACACCGAGACCGTGGATGGACCCCCATTGCGCGGTAGTTGATCCAAGGCTTTGGGTGTTGCTGGGAATCATTGACGCGTCCACGAGAATGTTTCCCGCCGACATGCTAGCCGCGGGCGTCTTCGGGTCCCCTGTCCGCAACGCCTCCCACGACACGTCGGCAAACTCCGGCTTGTCGGCCAAGTCGTTGTACGAACCGCTGAAAAAGGTGGGTTTGTTGGAAACGTTGCCCCATGCAATTGTACCCGGCAGCTCCTCCCCCAAGTCGTTGTTGAATTCTGATAGATTGACCGCGCCTTGACTCGGACGCACCCACTCCGGCTTTCCGGATATGTCGGACCACTCGGATGCGCCGTCCGCACCGCCCGGACCTGCTGGACCTTCTGGCCCCGCAATACCTTGGGGCCCTTGGAGACCACGCAATCCTTGCGGGCCTTGCAGTCCTTGGGGTCCCTCGGGTCCTGCTGGGCCGCCTTCTGGGCCTTGTGGACCGATTTCTCCCGTGTCTCCCTTTTCGCCAGATGGGCCTTGAATACCTTGCGGGCCGGCTGGGCCTTGGATACCTTGGGGGCCAGCTGGGCCTTGGTAAATCCCGAGAGATTGACGTCCCCTTGGGTGTCCGCCACCCATGTGGGTTTGTTGGTTATATCGGCCCACTCAGACGACCCGGGTGGGCCTTGGGCACCGTCCTGTCCGTCGGCACCGTCCTCTCCGTCCTGTCCGTCCTGTCCGGGCGGGCCAGGTGGTCCGACGGACCCAGAGAGGGCTGGTTTGTCCGTCAAATCGTTGTACGACCCGGTGGTGGCCACGGTGGCAAGGTCGGGGAGGTCACTTAAATCGTCGTACGACATCGTCACCGAATCGCCCTCCAACAAGACTCGTCGCGACGTCCCATCTGCATCGCTGACCGACACGGAATCTGCGTAGAGGGTCACGAAATGCCCCTCAAGCCACGGTTTTGTCGACGCACCAATCCTTTGAAATGGGTTGCCTGGGTCCGGTTCGTGCGGGATCATATCGCCGTTCACAACGATTCCGCCGTTGAAGGCCGCCTCATCGATGCGCTCAAGGGAAACGGTTGTCGGGTGCTCGTATTCCACGAGGCTCAGCGCATACTCAAGGATATCCTCCAAACTGGTTTCGACTTCGACGTCTTTGAAGCTCGTTACGACGATGTTGGAGAGGTCGGGGACCGTCAACCTGTCCACGGAAAAGTCGGTCTTCTCGCTTGAAGGAATATAGGCAGAAACATCAATCTCGTCGATGCTGTCCTGCAACTCTTGTAAAGTGTTACTCAAGCTCGTGCCATCCAAATTTATGTCCTCGGCGAAAACCGTCTTCCATTCGTTCGTTTCGCTACCGAGCGAGTGAATCGGCCCCAGCACCGGAATCGTCGTCGGTAAGAGCGAGGCTCCCACGGATATGTCGGTATCAAACCCGATCGCGGTGATGTTGTCGGTGCGAATGTTCGACGCGCTGAACTCGTCGGCAAATCCAGCCACCGTGTCAGTGAGCTCGGTTAGGTCCGTTGTCAGCCCCTCGATGTTCGAGTCTTGTCGGTCATTTTCCACCTCCTCCTCCGTCACCCGGGCCGCTAGCTCCCGGTACAGGGATTCGATTTGGGTTAGGTCCACTTCCACCTCCCGACGCCCGTTGAGTTGCAGCGGCGCCGACGCTTTCCGAGACTGATTCATCGCTGCTATTTCTAATAAAAGCTATTTTAAGCGTGGCTGTAAATCGTCCGCCATTGAGATCCACAGTTCGACCGTCGTCATCGCTTAGCCGAATGCTCACATAACTTAGGTACCGATT
Source organism: Tetraselmis chui (assembly GCA_026401115.1). NCBI lineage: Eukaryota > Viridiplantae > Chlorophyta > Chlorodendrophyceae > Chlorodendrales > Chlorodendraceae > Tetraselmis > Tetraselmis chui. Next base: position 22,230 of record JAPMLY010001321.1, read on the forward strand.
AAAAACGTCCACGAAGGCGTCCGAGCTAAAATGGTCAATTTCATTGAATTGTGCCGAGCTTGGGATTTTCGCAAGAATGTCCCCGACACGGCGAGTCCTTGGATCGCGGTTTTGGGTGAATAAATTTGTGTGCACGAAGACGCTGCTCGTTCGCGTCAAGTCCACGATGCGGCTTGCGACGAGTCTTAACGCGAAGTCGTCGGACACACTTGCCGATGCCCCAACATCCAGCCCGAGGAGGCGTTGGCACGTTGTCCCCGGCTTAACAATCAATATCGTCTGAGTGTTTTCCATTCCCTCAAACGTGAGCCGGTTCGTGTTTTCGTCATAACTAACCACGTATCCATCGAGCCGCCCATCATTGAGGTAGACAACGATGTCATCAACCGACCGGTTACCGTGTGGGAGTTTGATGGTGATCGGTTGTCCTGGAATCTCACCACCGTCGTCATAGGCGAGAACCAACGTGTCGTTCCCTTCGAATATACTATAGTAAGTGTGCGGGAGCCAAGCATTCAACAACCGCACTTGAAGCGCGTGGCCTAAGGGTACGGTGATAGGATCGAGCAAAGAGAACACGTGTGTGCCGTCGTCAAGCGTCGCGTCGGCGTATTCCGTGTCCAAAAACAATTGCTGTAACATCATTAAACGATATCGAAGAAAAACTGTTGGGTATGACTGCTAAGTGTTTGTGATAGTTTTTCCCGCTTCTCGGCTTTCGCTTGTCTGGCGCGTTGGAGAGCGGCCTTCATCTTCTCGCTTGCTACTCGTTTACTTTTTGTAGGGACGGGCTTCGCGTCAAGGCTCTCGTCGGCCTTTTGATCGTTTTTGTCGGCCGAAACCTCTCCACCAGCCACAACGCTCCCCCCAACATCGCCAAGTACCTCAGGATTGGGGTGCTTTGAGTCGTCTCCGTCACTGTCATTGCCACGTTCGAGAGAGTTTCTTCCCATCTCATTTATTTCTGCCATAGAAAATAAAATAGAGCGATGACGTCTAGTGTCTCTCTGCTCGAGTCCATTGAATCGCACGTTGTTCGTGGTGACGCGATTTCGTCTTCAAGCGCGAGTACGCCCTCTCCGATAGATCCCCAATTGCTTGCTCAGACCTCGAGCTATGGGACCGTCGATTGGTGGAAGGAAAATTACGGCGGGTTCGGGTTTAGCGACGAGCAATACCAAGTTTTGGAGGCGGTAACGTGGGGAGTTTCGCCAAAAGAAATCCGACGTTATTACAAGAAGAAGAACGCAAAATGCGGTTTATCGTCGAAAAGCGATCGAAGTTCACAATAAACCCTCCAGCATTTCTTTGCGATAAAAAAATTCACGACCAAGTGGTCGACCCCCTACCAAACCGCCCGTTTTTTATGGCGATTATCGGGTCCGCGGGCACGGGCAAAACGTCCATGCTCGTCAACTTATTGTCTAGCAAACAAGCGTATCGCAAGGCGTTTCATCGCGTCCACGTCGTTATGCCATCTCACAGCGTCGCGAGTTTGAAGCGGAACATCTTCAAGAACCATGATAGGATGTATGACGAATTGGATATCGGTACAATGGATGGTATTCGCGAGGCTGTGAAGGAATCCGCCGAACAAGAGAAAAACAGCTTGCTTGTCCTCGACGACGTCACGGCCTCTTTAAAAGACAACGAGATCCAACACATTATGCGCGATTTGATTTATAACCGGCGACACTATCGGCTAAGCATCATCATCCTCGTTCAGTCTTACAACGCGATGCCATTGGGAATCCGCAAGACCTTGTCGCATTTTCTCATGTATAAGCCGCGGAACAAGAAGGAAACGACGGCGATATTCGAGGAGCTCATAGCATTGCCCCGGGAAGAGGCGGACGAGGTTATGCGCTTCGTGTTTGATCGACCCTACGCCTTCATGTTTGCCGACACTGGCACCGGGGACCTTTATAAGAATTTCGACCGTATAGGTAAACACGATGCCGCGACGGAAAACCAAAACCTCGAAACCGACGGCGGGTAAGAAAGGGACACGTAAGCAACCACCTCCCCCAAGACCTCGCAGGCGATTTGTTAACCGCAACCAAAACGTGCGGGTGAACGTCGTACAAACCGTCTCAAATGGCGGACCCACGCCGGAAACTCAATCGGAGCCTTTCACCCGGGGATGGACCATGGGGATTTCCGCGCCACCCCCGCCGCCACCGATGCCGCCGCCGATAATTATTCAGCAGCCGATGGCACCCAGTTTGCAACAACACGACCCTTTTCAACACGCGAGAGAACCTATTACCCACGTCAAAAGAGAGCTCCCACATTCCATACCAGCGGCCGAGCCCCCCGCGATGGAGGCCACAAACCCGAGGACATGGGACCAACGACCATCAACTTCGTCGAGTCCACCCTCGGGTGGAGACACCTTCGCGAACTGGGGACGTTCTTTGCAACAACAAGTCGCCGACTCTCAGATCGTAACAACAAAGGAACTTCTGGACTTTGCTAAGGAATTTGGTATCAAAATCAGACCCGGACTAAGGAAGTCTGGCAAAGAAACATTGGCCCGCTATATCGATGGAGAATTGGCAAAAGGGAAGTCGCCTATGAAAAAATAAAATCCGTATCCGTACCCTAGCCAACTAGAGGAGAACCCCCAAGATGCCCCTCGGTCCCTCCTTCGGAGGTCCCCCTCTGTAGCAAAAATACTGCTAATTCTGCGTATCCCGCGCGCAACAGTATATACTGTTTCTCTCTGGTACGCAGAATTAGCAGTATTTTTGGCGCCCCCGAAAAGTGCACGGATGTACGAGGAATGTACGAGGAAAAACACACGCAAAACATTAAAATCTGAACATATAGTATTAAAAAATGAGACTCGGACGATTTATCGGCGAAAAGCTTCATAAACTGAGAAGTATCGGACAAAAGGTGGCTCACGGCGTTCACTCCGTCGGCAGCAAGCTCGGCGGGTGGATGCTTTCCGCGGCTGCGCCGGTAGCCGCATTCAATCCTGTGTTGGGCGCCGGTTTAGCCTCGGCGGGCGCGATAGCTACGGGAATCGGGGGATTAGCTGGCGGGGTTGAAGGAGCTTTAGACACAGGGAAAGTCAATCTCGACAACATGAAGGGACACGTTGGAGCCATACGAACGGCATACGGACAGATGCGACGCCCCGGTTCAAAACTTGAGAGAGGCTAACATTTTTATCTGATTTGAAACTATAAATAAAACAATGCAGAACGAAGGCCGCAGCTCTCTCAGCGATTCATTCGTTTACGGAAACAAGCCCAAGGCCGCTCCCGCGAGCAAATCGAGGGTTCACATTTTCCCTGAGAACGGAACTTCCGGATTTAATCCCGGAAACACGATAAAATTCGTCCTTCCCACCGGAAATCGCGGAGAATACTTGAACACACGCCAGAGTTACCTAAAGTTCCGGCTGCAAAATCTCGACAGCACGGCGACAAACAAGCTGACCCTTGACAACTCGGCGCACGCGGTCATTCGCTCGCTAAAGGTCTCCGCATCCGGTGGGGCCGGCGGGGGTGTTCTTGAACATATCGAGGAGTATAACGCTTTGTTTCACGCACTTCTCGACGTATCGGGCGACGCAAACCAAGTGACTTACGCAGGCACGATTGCGGAGGGATTCGGCCAAGAAATCGATGGTAACTCATCCCGGGTGTTTTGTATCCCGCTGATGAGCGCGGTCGTCGGGAGTATGCAGCAGAAATACCTCCCGGTAGGTGCGATGGCTAGAACTCATCTCACATTGGAGCTAACCCTCGGAGACCAGGAGAAAATCCAGGATGCTAATCGTCTATGGGCGGTGAAGGACGTCGAGTATGTTGCTGAAATGATTCATCTCGACCCGATGGTCGACCGGGAACTTTTGGCGGTGAACAGCGGCGGTATCGTCGTCCCTTTCAGCACTTACTCCCAGCACCGATGGATTGCGAGCAATGGTTCGGGGTCGATGTCCATGGCATTTTCCTCGCCGTACAAATCGCTGAAAACTCTCATCGCAATGTTCCGGAAGGACGAGACGAGTTATGCCGCTAAGCCGTACGTGACGAAGCGCACCAACCCGATCGGTGACACCGGAAGGTACCAGTTCACGATCAACGGCGTCCTCACTCCATCGAAGCCCGTGGAGAGCAACTCGGAGGCATGGGCCGAAGTGATGAAATCTTTCCACGCGTATGGTTCCATCGATCACATCGGGAAGCTCACAGTCGTCGATTGGACAGCTGGAGAGGGAAAGTATCTCATCGGGTGCGATCTCGAGAGTCAAAGCCACAAGAGCATGTTCTCGCAGAACGGCGTGGACGTATCGACATCGGTTTCTCACCTCACCGTTCAGTTCAACGCGCAGCTAACGACGAGTCTTACCGTGGACGTGTTCTCGCACTACGACTCCTTCCTCGTGGTCGGTGCCGACGGTCTCGTGAACGTTGCGTATTAGAACATTTGTATTCCCTTAGTATCAAATGGTCGCGCGCCAAAGGATCGTTGTTAGCTCGCAAGAGCGCATTAGAGGGGAAAAATATTCTTTCACGGTGAGCACACCAACCTTTCAAAATGGATCCGGTTTCCAAGGACATCCCCAAGTTCGCTTTGCGTTGGAGTGGTGCACACCGATCACCGGGTTTGTTGTTTTGGAGCCCGACCCCCTTTCGATCATGTTGTGCTCACCGTCGATCCAAGAGTCGAACTCCTATAAGAGCTGGAACCCCACGAACAACGACTCGGTCTTAGCTCTTTTACAGGCTTGGCGTGGCGACAATGTTTTTGGAGAGATGGCGGATTCCTCGTACGTCCAAAGCAACATTTGCGCCGGGATATGCGACGGATCGCGGTTGGTACGCGGGGACATGTCGTTCTACCTCCTCCAAGGTCCCACGGAAAGCCGAACGAGCGTGATTCCATGGACTCCCATTGTCATAAACGACTACACCTTCAGCCTCGTTTTCTGGGTGGAAGAGCCCGAGCGCAGCCTTTATCCACCTTTCTTCCACGTTTGGATAGCGGCCAGCGGCCCTAACGCTAGGGTCCCCATCGACTTTCGAACGTTCCGGATGGATCGCAACGACGACTCCAAGTGGCAAGTCGCGGTCTCACATTGCTCGCTGATTTACCTCAACGGCTCGCAAACGTATGGGCTCGCAATAACGAGCAAAACCTTGGTCGACGACCCGTACCAAGGCCTAAGCGTCCTCGGATTTCTCCCGGGATCGCGCGCGCAGGACGCGTTGAGCTACGTGGTTACTGATGGCGAGACGAGTGCGTACGTTATTTGTCTAACCTTCTACCAAATAGCCGACGAATCATGACCTTCCGTCATACGCTCGGAACGACGAGATTCCCTGGGAGTATTCTGCGCGAGGAACTCAATGAGGGCTTTGTTGAGATATTTTCGGAACAATCCGAAACAAACGGAATCCTCGACGCCGACGAGGACGCTACACCCCCGGAACTTGCGGAAAGCTCGATCGAGGTCACCCCCACCGACGCTTTTAGTGTCACCATCACACTTTCTTTCTTCGATACGTAATAAATGACCCTCGTCCAAACGAATCTGCGGTTGTCGGACACGAACCGACCGGATGTAACCACCTACCTCCCGCCGTGGAACTACCTCATGGGATTCACCACGAGCATCCGGCAGAATAGCATCGGGAACACGGTGAATGACCCCCGCGGGATTGCAAGACTCGACGTGATTAGCGGGGTTGACACAACGCCCGGGACGGTTTTTCTCCGACGATATCAAAATGAGTGACGACAGTGACATTGTCGTTCAAGTGGATAACCCTTTGCTCGAGAAGTGGCGCACGCACGCGAAAAGACTCAAACACATGCACCAAAAAGCTTACTCCCTCTTCAAGGGTCGCTCGGATATGTCTCTCTTTACGACGGTGGTGCTCAGCCTCGGAGTCGGTTGCTTAAACCTCTCATACGGTATCGGACAGCCTTCGGCTACTACACGGGTCCCCGCGATCGTTAGCGGATGTTTGTCATTACTCAGCGGGTCGGTGTCGGCGTTGAGTAGCGGGCTCGAGTGGCCGAGCAAAGCCGAGCGTCACGACAACTACGCCTCGCGGTTCGGGGAGGTGGTCCGGGACATCAACACAGAATATACTTTGCGCCACCTCCAAGACGCCGAGTACGCTTCGGAGGGCGACTTTATAAGGCACATGTCCACGGAGATGAACCGACTCGAGGAAAGCGCTCCGAACATTCCCGGGTGCATCGAAAAATCTTACTCAACCACAAAATGAGTGGCGTGACCGAAGTACGGCTTTACCGAAACACCGTCGACGAAGTTCTGACGGAGTACACCAATGTCACCGCTTCGGTACTAAACTCGTCGACGAAAAACCACGCTACCGGCGTCAAAAGGTACTTGAATGGCGTCACCACGGTGGACGGGCTAGACCCCGAAACCACCTACTACTTTTGGGTGGAGCTCATCGATGCCCGCGGAAATACGGATGGGCCGCAGCCGATCGGGAGTCACACGACGAGGGCCCTCCGAAATATCGTCCCATTGCTTTCCTCCGCAGACGACGAGGGGTATGTTGTAACGTGGTCGTCTCAATGGCGTACGGGGCAAGAAGGGTGGCGGGTATTTGACCGAATTAACAATGCTGATACCGGAGGATGGGCCGCTGGAAGAGATGCGCCCTTACCAAATTGGGTAGCCATTGAGCTTCCTGAGCCTAAGAGGGTTGTAGGATTCCGAATTTGGACGGTTGATGTTTGGGACAACTTTAGAATTATAACGTTAGAGATTCAAGGACGCAACGGGGGTGAAGATCCATGGGACGTGCTCGGCGAATACACCAACATATCATACGTCACGGTAACACCAAGCGAGAAAGAGTCACATCCTCAGTTTCAAGAGGATCTAACAGCAAGTGACAGCGGGAACGCACACATGTTCGAGGCGAATTTGACAAGCACCGACACGTACAAGTACTATAGAATTATTACGAACACCTTGGACACCGGAGGACTAACTGTTACTATGGGCGAGTGGGTGCTATTGGGCTAAGCGACTACCTCCTGTCTCGCTAAGATCCTCCTGTCTCGCTAAGTTTTCCGAGGGATTTAATCGCGACTACCACTAGAGATCTTCAGGTAGGACCTGGGGGCGCGCCCCAAGATGCCCCTCGGTTTCCTATCCGTCCCCTTTTTTCCCTCTTTAGCAAAAATACTGCTAATCTTGCGTATCCCGCGCCCAACAGTATATACTGTTTCTCTCTGGTACGCAGAATTAGCAGTATTTTTGGGCCCCCGAAAGTTGCACGGATTCCATCGCGAATTACAGCGTGGCGGCGCGACGCGTACAGGTACCTGCGACCAACACACCATCAAAGATCAGTACGAAAGTACTGGTTAGTAGCGATTATCGCGGAATAATAATTGCATCGGACCAGTACGTACAGGTGGCGCAGCACATGACAGGCCAGCAGCGATTATCACGGAATAACATTTTTGAAATATCGGTACGGGTACGAGTACCGCTGGGGCCCGACGCATACCAAGGGTCACCCGCGATTATCGGGGACAATCAAATGGAGTATAATAAATTACCCGCGCGAACTACCGGTCACTCGCGGTTATCGAGGGCAATTTCGTCGGGACCCTCGCCGAGGCACACGGTCACCCCACGGTTATCGGGGGCAATCAAATGGAGTATAATAAATTACCGCGCGAACTATCGGTCACCCCACGGTTATCGGGGGCAATCAAATGGAGTATAATAAATTACCGCGCGAACTATCGGTCACCCCACGGTTATCGGGGGCAATCAAATGGAGTATAATAAATTACCGCGCGAACTATCGGTCACCCCACGGTTATCGGGGGCAATCAAATGGAGTATATCAAACGGTAGCGATTATGGTGTATTTTTTACCGGTCAATTACCGGTTAATTTTAAATTTAAATTACTCATAGGTAATCAAATGGAGTATATCAAACGGTAGCGATTATGGTGCTGATTTTTACCGGTTAAATACCAGTTAATTTTAAATTTAAATTACTCGTAGATAATCAACCGGTGTATTGAAGCGGTAGCGATTATGGTGCTGATTTTTACCGGTTAAATACCGTTTAAATTTGTGGAGTATAATTGGGGTATACGGTTTTTTGTAATTTTTGAAATAAATTTATTTCAGTTTTGACATGTCCGATATATATATATATCTCTCTCATTCGACCCCTTTCTTTCCTTTTCTCTCCCTCTCCCTCTCCGTCTTCATCTCCCTGTGCCTCTCTCTTCCCCCCTCTCTCTCTATCTATATATATATATATATATATATCTCTCTCTCTCTCTCTCTCTCTCTCTCTCTCTCTCTCTCTCTCTCTCTCTCTCTCTCTCTCTCTCTCTCTCTCTCTCTCTCTCTCTCTCTCTCTCTCTCTCTCTCTCTCTCTCTCTCTCATCTCTCTCTCACTCTCTCTCTCTCTCTCTCCTCTCTCTCTCTCTCTCTCTCTCTCTCTCTCTCTCTCTCTCCTCTCTCTCTCTCTCTCTCTCTCTCTCTCTCTCTCTCTCTCCTCTCTCTCTCTCTCTCTCTCTTTCTCCTCCCACACCCTCCTCCCCCCCTCCCCTCTCTCTTCTTCTCTCCCACCCTTCTCCTCTCTCTCTCTCCCCTCAGACCCATGCGCTCCCTCCCTCCACCCCCCCCCCCCGACCCCCTCCTCTCTCTCTCTCTCTCTCTCATTCGACCCCTTTCTTTCCTTTTATCTCCCTCTCCCTCTCCGTCTTCATCTACAGGACGGACGTATACTCGTGGGTACGTCGCTACTGCAATATTGTAATGGTGCTGATGCTACAGTACGACCAGTACCTCCCGGTACGTACAGATATGCATAATTAATCTAACTAGCCAGATGACGCGCCAGAACGAGCTCTTCAATGCAGAAGGAGCCGCGTCGTGAAACCCAATGCTAGGCAGGCCGTGTCTCGAGGACAGATGACGACGGTTGAGCAGCACTAACGCCTGACACGTAAGCGAAGCTTGCAGGCGTAACTAGTCTGGGCTGAAACCTATTTAAGCCCAGTGCAGTAGAGGGAGGTGACAGAACCTTTTAACAATTCCTTTGTTCACTTACAACATCTACTGCCTAAGTACAGCAGTGAAACATCTCTCATCAATTGCCTCTCGACAACATCATTTGCCATCTTGCAACAACAGAACTAGACAGACTAGAACAGATTTGTGCTAGCGTTTAGCTTTCAGAGGCTAACCGCCACACTGGTTTCGGAGCTCTTTGGTCGACGCACGCTTTCGTTGCTCGTTGATCTGCTCGACGTTGTTTGATTGAGTTGAGATGGCTTCTCTAGGAGCTGGACATTACGTGGTTTTAGTAATTCACGTTGGAGGAACTAAACCGTCGGACTTGAAGTTGGTGTTTCAGCGTGAGCCTCGTTCTGGTAAAACTTGGTTCCCAGCTGGCTCTGTCTTACCTAACGAAGAGCCTGTCGACGCTGCTATTCGCGAGTTACACGAGGAGACCGGTCTTGTTTTGACACCGGATGATTTGACGCTGTTGAGTGGTGAACCTGTTAACGTTACACTACCTCAAGGACGACAGCTTGTCTACGTGTACTCGGCTTCTATTCCTGTCCTGTTTGCTACGAACAACTTACGTACACCTGCTCAGGTCGAGCAGGCTGTTTTGGCACAGTCGACAGTTAATCCGGATGGCACCTACGTCGTCCCGGAAACCATCAACATTGACGGTCTGACACTTACGCCCTCACAGAAGGGGTTACTTCGTGCTGAGAAGCACAAGAGTGAATTACTTCACTTTGGTTACGTGACTCAGTGGGAATCTTTTTATCGAGCAATCACACAACATGTTCCAGTCATGCAAGACGACACGTCTATCCCGAGACAGTTCCACATGTACTCCCGGTTTACGACGGTCGACTCTGGTTCTGTATGGCTTCTGATTCGCGGACACATTAATCGACTGACTGGTGAAGGACCTACGGATTTACGAGTGGGAATGCCGATGCCTACCCACAACTTGGCTGGACTATCTGTGACCCTCACGGAGACTCAGCGTAAGGCTGCTATTACTTCACCGTACCAGAATGGTCAAGTACCTCATGTACTGGAGGATTGGCTCGAAGCACAGCCTCAGCGTTTTATAATGCTTGGAATTACGGCTGACTCGTACGATGCAGTGTTCTGGGTTACTTCACAGTTTTCTGGACACCTGGGTGGGTGGTGGTTGAACCGGAAAAATCAGCCTCCAATTCCATCTACGTACAACGAGCTTGTTGCGGAGTTACGCAAGTCGACGTTTCTTCCGAACATTCAGGACGACGCAATTAACGCTTTGCTAAGCTTTACGCAGAGCAACACGATGAGTTACGCGGTTTTCACTAAACAGTACAACGACTACTTACGTCGGTCTCGTCAACACCTGACAGCTGAGGTACAGTGTGTACGCTTCATTAATGGCCTAGCGAACGAAGCGCTCAAGAGACTGGCTAAGTCACACCGAGCTCGGCAAGGATACCAGACTACGCTAGTGGAGCTGCAAAACTTTTTGAATGACGTCGTGACAGACTCGCCGGAACTAGGCAATACAAAGTCTGCTGCTGGACCATCTGCCCAGCCCTCACGCAAGCGCAACCTTGATGACCCTTTCGAGGAAGCCTCTAACGTCTGGAAACGTAACAAAGGTGGCCGTGGACGTGGCCGCGGACGTGGACGTGGAGGTGGCAACAATGGTGGACGTGGTCAGACATCTGGCCGCGAAGATTTTAATTCACTCGCAAATGCAATGACAGCTGAGGAGCGTAAGCGACACATGGACGAAGGACTCTGCTTCAAGTGCCACAAGAAGGGACACCGTTTGTTCCAATGTCCGGAGTTCAAAGGCAAGGCACCGATGCAACCTAAGAAGCAATGATGGTGGCAAGGCTGTTCTACAAATGAACTGGAGCAGCCGGCTACATCTACTGTTCATTCTGAGACACTGTTAGCGACAGAGGTCGTCGAAACACCTTCGACATCTCCATCGACTACAGTTGCGACACCTGTAACGCAAGTAGCAGGTCGTCGTCGTCAGACTAAGCAGAGACAGAGTCGTAAACCTGTAACCAGACGTTCAGTTGATTGGAAACTGGTTGACTCAGTCTTTGACCCTCTGCATGCACGATTCAACTTCACGTTGGAGGGATGTGCTGATGATGAAGGTCTTAACTCGCACGGTGACTTACCTCACTGTTCGCCGAGTGACTCGATTCTAGACAGAGATTTAACAGGAGAACGGGTGTTCATCAACCCACCCTGGGAGTTAGCTGAGCAGATTGCGCAGCATTTTGAGGATTGTCGTCGAACATCTCCGACATCTACGATGGCTGTATTTGTACTACCGAAGTGGGCGAAATTTACTCAGGTGACTAAGCACTGGAAACTCTATCAAGAATTCCCAGCAAGGACACAGCTTTTTACACGTCAGTCACTGGAGAACCCAGCGCAACAGGAGGTGGTTGCTCCAGCCCCTTGGCATGTACAGCTGTGGTTAGTCGACGCAGATTGTGCGTTTAACGACTCACCAGAACCTACAGCACCTGATCAACCCGACTCGGTACCTGTACCAACAGACGACTCGGAACCTTCCATCGCTACGCTGCGACAATTTTCTTCGCCAGCTACAGCACTACTGACTGACCTCACGGAAGCTCGCCCGTTAATTCGAACTGAGCTGACTGTGAAAACTCCTGATGGCGGACACCAAATTTCTGGATTAGTGGACTGCGCTGCGACACTTGATTTTGTGTCAGAGGACTTTGTACGACGCTTTGCTTTACAGACTCGGAAGTCTGCAAGTAAGACTCCAGTTCGACTCGCTAACGGACAACGAGTGACTTCTACGACAGTCTGTGACGTCACTTTTGAGCTGGCTCGACACGAGTTTCAACGGACTTTCAACGTCTTACGTGATTTACGCACAGCTGATTTAATCCTGGGTTTACCATGGCTTGATGACGAACATGCCTCTTTACAATTTGGTACAACCAGAATTTTTACACTAATGGACGGCACAGCAGTGGAGACTACACTTGAGGAACGACGCCCTGAGTGTCTACTCCTGTCGTCTACGAAAGTTCAGAAGCTTATGCGCAAGACGCGCCGCAGCAGGGGACGTCACGCTGATTTTTACGTCATTGAACTTACGTCAGCCGCCGAACAATCGACAGACTTCCACACTGGAGAGGAACTAACAGCAGAACAACGTGACAACTTCCGGTCTTTACTCTTCGATGACTTCCCGGAGTTACTGCAACCTGTCGACTCTCCACCTGTAAGCCGACAGTGGGATCATCCCATTGAAACAATTGGCCCAATGCGACGCCAACGTCTGAACAGATTGTCACCCGCAGAGCGCGCTGAGCTTAATCGACAGCTCAAAGACGCAGTGGAAGCTGGTTTGATACGCCCCAGCTACAGTGAGTTCGGCTCGCCAATTCTTTTTGTGCGAAAAGCTGATGGCTCGCTACGTCTGTGCATTGACTACCGTGGTCTTAACGAGGTTACGCGTAAAGATGCTTACCCGCTACCGCGTGTGGACGACACTCTGGACGAACTTAAGGACGCGAATTTTTACACACACCTCGACCTCGCTTCTGGATTCTGGCAAGTTCGAGTGCGTGATCAGGACGTTCACAAGACGGCTTTTCAGACCCCTGATGGCTTAATGGAATGGGTCGCCATGCCGTTTGGGCTGTGCAACGCACCAGCTACATTTCAGAGGATGATGAACGACATTCTTCGCGACTTTTTACATAAGTTCGTGACAGTCTACCTGGATGACGTCTGTATCTACAGTCGAACTCTGGAAGAGCACCTGGAGCACCTACGTCTAGTGCTACAGCGATTCAAGGAGGAAGGGCTGAAATTACGCCTTAAGAAATGCTTCTTCGGATTGCAAGAAATGGAGTATCTGGGCTACACTGTGTCAGCCGGGAAAATTTCGGTTTCCACAAAGAAAGTCGAGGCCGTTGCAGACTGGCCAGTGCCCAAGACGCAGAAGGAGGTTCGCAGTTTCGTACAGTTCTGCAACTTCTATGCGAGATTTATACACCATTTTAGCGACCTTACGGCTCCATTGACGGACTTACTGCGGAAGTCCCAGCCACAGAAGGTTACGCTGACGCCTGCCTGTTTGGAAGCCTTCGAGACTCTCAAGTTACGGCTCATTTCCGCGCCATGCCTGATCCTTCCGGAGGTCGGCTCGGACGCGACGTTCACCGTGGCTACAGATGCTTCAACAGTGGGGATTGCAGCAGTCCTGTTGCAAGACCAAGGAGGCGGTCTTCAACCAGTCTCTTACTGGGCGCGTAAGCTGAATCCAGCTGAGCGTGGTAACACTTACTCTGCGTACGACTTAGAAGCTTTGGCCGTATGCGAAGCTGTCAAGCATTGGAGGTGCTATCTTGAAGGCTGTTCTAAGTTCCTTGTCGTAACAGACCACGACACACTGCGACATCTGCTCAGGCAACCGAACAACAGGCTGAACAAGCGGCAAGCAAGATACCTGCGGGATTTGCAACCGTTTGTGGGCTCGATGACACTTGCATATCGCAAGGGAGCTCTGAACGAAGCCGACCCGTTAAGCCGGCGTCCAGACTTCGTACCTCAGGCCACAGTACCCTTATTTTGGGATGGCGAGGTTCCGTCAGATCGAGAATTACGACGGAAGTCCCAGCTGCTGTTTGAAGACGCACAGTTAAATTCACTGACTGTTGAAGCGTTGCAGCTGAGCCCTGAGTTCGCTGATCTCATTCGCGAGGGGTTCTCACAAGATTCGTTTTATGGGGACGATGGTGAGTGGACAAGAGACAGCCGGATAGAAGCCAGAGACGGGTACTTTTGGCGTCTCAATCGCCTCTGTATTCCACAGAACTCTGAGCTCCGACTGAGATTGATCACAGAGCTGCACGAAAGTTCGTCAGCTGGTCACAGAGGAGTTGCTAGCACTCTTGCTAAAGCACTCGACAGATTCTGGTGGAAACGAATCCGCCAAGACGTGAAAGATTTTTGTGAACGCTGCGTCGTGTGCCGACGAGCGAAGATTCGACCGCAGATGGCTGCGACTCTTTACCCATTACCTGTTCCACCCAGACCGTGGCACACAGTTGGTCTTGACTACCTGACACACTTGCCTGAGAGCAACGGCTTTAACAGTGTGCTGATTGTAGTAGACCATCTAACTCGAATGGCCCATTTTCTGCCATGTACAGAGTCGATTACTGCCGAAGAAACTGCCACTTTGTTTTTACAGGGAGTCTACCGCTTACATGGACTGCCCCGTGTGCTGATCAGCGACCGCGACCCAAAATTTGTCAGCGCTTTCTGGCAGACACTCTGGAGACGCCTTGGAACGCGTCTGAACATGTCTTCCAGCCGACACCCAGAAACAGACGGATTGACAGAGCGCGTGAACAGCACGTTTCAGCAGCTTCTTCGTTGCTTCTGTTGCTATGATGGCTCTGATTGGTCGACACTTTTACCGCAAGTGGAGTTTGCGTACAACGCTTCGCGTGCACTCGGAATTGAGCACACACCGTTCGAGGCTAACTTTGGTTTTTCTCCTGAGGAGCCTCCTGACCTGCTCTTCAGCATGCGACCGTCGATTCCAATTTCGCAAGACGCAACAGAACGGTTAAGATTGTTACAGGAAGTGCACACCCTGGTACGCTCTGTGTTACAGCTACATAAGGACGAGATGCAAGCGCGCACAGAACCGTCTACAGCGCCACACTTCGCTAAGGGAGACAAGGTGTCAGTCGTCACAGCAAATCTTTTTCTGCGAGGACAACCGAACAGGAAACTCAGAGACAGACAGCTCGGCCCTTTTTCAGTGGAGGAGCAGATTGGAAAACACAGTTACAGATTGAAACTACCAGCGACAGTACGCTTACATCCTGTGTTCCATGTTAACAACTTACGACCCTGCTCTACCGCTCCGCTACGACCAGCTGTCCCAGTAACTGTACCTGAAGGAGACGATGAGGAGTTTGACGTGTCGCACATCTCTGCTGTGTGCATCAAGTCGCTACCTGGGCGACGAGGCAAATATTTGCTCTTCATGACGCACTTCAGTGATGACGACATTCCACCTGTCTGGCACCGTTTGAACGAGGTGCATCGAACAATTGCGTTACAAGAATTCTTGGAGACGCCCCAATGGCGCAAGTTCGCCAAGACTCAGGCGTACATTGACTTCATGCACGCTTTCCCAGCGCGCATTCCTGAGTCCCAGTAACTGCTTCAGTAAAGGAGCCAAGAACCACGGAGGTCTGCCTCGCGGCGGCCTCATTGATCTGTCAAGAGGGGGAGGGTACGAGTGTGACGAGTACAGTCCTGCAACAGTACATTGCAGGACATTGTACAGGTACTCGTTACGGATACCAAATCGTGCTTTTCCACAGGACGGACGTATACTCGTGGGTACGTCGCTACTGCAATATTGTAATGGTGCTGATGCTACAGTACGACCAGTACCTCCCGGTACGTACAGATATGCATAATTAATCTAACCAGCCAGATGACGCGCCAGACTAGGCAGGCCGTGTCTCGAGGACAGATGACGACGGTTGAGCAGCACTAACGCCTGACACGTAAGCGAAGCTTGCAGGCGTAACTAGTCTGGGCTGAAACCTATTTAAGCCCAATGCAGTAGAGGGAGGTGACAGAACCTTTTAACAATTCCTTTGTTCACTTACAACATCTACTGCCTAAGTACAGCAGTGAAACATCTCTCATCAATTGCCTCTCGACAACATCATTTGCCTCTCCCTCTCCTTCTACCCTCCCTCTCCTTCTCCCTCTCCCTCTCCCTCTCCCTCTCCCTCTCCCTCCCTCTCCCTCTCCCTCTCCCTCTCCCTCTCTCCCTCTCCCTCTCCCTCTCCCTCTCCCTCTCCCTCTCCCTCTCCCTCTCCCTCTCCCTCTCCCTCTCCCTCTCCCTCCCTCTCCCTCTCCCTCTCCCTCTCCCTCTCCATCTCTCCATCTCTCTCTCCCTCCCTCTCTCCTCCTCTCTCTCTCTCCCTCGCTCTCTCTATCTCTCTCTCATTAGACCCCTTTCTTTCCTTTTCTCTCCCTCTCTGTCTCCATCTCCCTGTGCCTCTCCCCATAATATTTTCATATTTTGTGTAATATTGGATCTACCATCCCCCACGTCCCATGCATATGCCATTCTTGCCTTTCCCTTCCAATCGTTTTGTAAGCAACAATCCCATGCGATAGGGGATCTCCGCGCTCCGCACCATCTGCGCGCGCGAAAGCGCGCGCCCTGCAGTGAACAAGAGAAACTTATTCCGCCTTGTTACCGTTGGCGGTCGCCACGCCTGGTATTGTTCGCTCCAGACGCACAGTAACACTCGCTGAATGCAGCTGGGACAGCGATCTGCAGGCCGCTTTTGGGCTTCCGCTACTATGTCGTCCGCTCCTTCTAGTAAGCAGGCTTTGGACCTGCTGCTGTTGGTTCAACAGTTGAAGGTAGTAAAAACTCGCGCTGCCCAGGCTTACGGTAGAGCTGGGAATGACGCGAAGACTTGCGCGACCGTCTGTCGGCGGCCGCTGTTGACACCTCTCCCTGCTGCTGCTCGTCTCGCAGCTGACTAAGCGAACGGGCTGGGTGCAAAAATCCGTGAAAGGTCCGGAGAGTATCGCAGGTGTGACGAGGCCCACTTTCCTACTCGGTTTTCCGCTTTCCAACTCGCTTCTCCCAAGTGCACCGTGAGGGCCGCATGCTCGATAGTCTCTTATGGCCGCTTGCCTCGTCTGCCAATCCAACACAGACCATATGTACCGCATGAGCATTATGGCGATGGTTTCTTGTCCTCCCGCAGTGGACCGCGACAGGTACGCTCGCCCTTCGCAGTGCTGGGAGACGAGGGGGGACAAGGCGCAGCACATGCTGCGCGTGCTGCTAAGTCAATAATCCCCTTACAGTTATAGCTGACACATGCTGCGCAGATGCATCAAGATGGCATTAGTCCATGATCTAGCAGAGGGTGCGCGCACGCCATGTGGTCCCTTTGCTTGTCCCGCTGTTAAGCTTGCTGTGCACAGTGTCAGATATGGATGTTGTGGAGACTGAGGAAGCGCTCTTCGCTTGGGCTGCGTACCGCAGCCATCGTTGGGGACATTCCTCCTGATGCAGGGGTCAGCAAGGAAGAAAAAGCTATCATGGAGCAGGACGCAATGAAGGAGATCAAAACGATGTTGGGGGATGCTTCCTTCGAGGGTGCGCTGCTTCCCCAGCCCCCCTCCCCCCCCCCCTTCCACATGGACTGCATGCACCGTGTTACGCAGGGCGTGATGAAATATGTGAACGCGTTTCTGTTGCATCGCAGCAAATGAGATCGAGGAGCTGTTCAACGAATACGAATGCGGGGAAACTGCAGAAGCGATGTTGGTGAAGGACTTCGACAAGGTTAGTATATAGTCTTTGCGATCGTTGCTTTTGTAGTGTGACTATGTTCCTGCCAGACCAGAACGAGACGCCCTCTCTCGAGGTTCCCATGACAGTTATGTGCTGCCGCCCCCTTTTACATCGCCACTGCTGGTGCATAGCTGGAGATGATTCTACAGGCGCACGAGTACGAACAGGCTCAGTCCATGGACTTGCAGGAGTTTTTCGATTCCACAGAGGGGCGATTCTCCACACCAACCGGGTATCTTCCCCGTCTCCTGCGCGCATCACCTCCTGTGCTCTCTGCATAACTGGCCACTGACCTAGCACCCTTGCATGTGCTGGACTGGCCTGTAGGAAAGCGCTGGCCGGCGAGGTCATGGCTCGTCGAGCGGCGTGCAAGCAGGGCGAGAGCGGTGGGAGCTGATTCTGTAGGCTTCTGAATTCGCGCGGCCCCGTGTTTTGTGATTGTTACATTTGCCCCCATCCTACTGATGCAGAGACCAGCAGTAATATAATAGATTCCGGATATCCCTGCCCCTCGTGATGCTGCTGCATTAGACAGCAACAGCCACCCCTCCCATCGGCCCCGCCCCTGAATATGCACACGCGCCTGCTGCAAAGAGACCAAACAACTATGAGCTCGCCTGCGTGCGCTTCTTAATGTTCACCGACTCTCGTTTCAACACATGCAGAAGCGTCTGAGAGCTCTCTAGAATCTTCAGGTAAGCCGCCTCCGTCTCCTCAATCACTTTGTCATACTCCGTTTTGGTTTGCATCTGAGGTTTGCAACGCAACAGGCACCCCAGCACATCGTCATCAGTGCATTGGACTGGGGAAGTATCTCTGTGACGAGCAACGAACGAATGCATCGCCTCATCAGTGAGCTACTTGTAAACGCCTACCTTTTTCGCAAGGCTGTCATTGATGACGGCCAAGCGCTTTGTAAGCACGTTCAGGTCATTCTGTATCTTCGCCTTCTCCGCCTCCTCATCCTTGACAAGCCGGTCAATCTCTGTGCGCTTCTCGCGGAGGTCCTCTATGCCTGTGGTTGCGCGAAATTAAACAGGGTCAGATATTGCTGCGCTGCTACAGGTTGCTTCTGTGTTACTTAAGCGCATAGGCTTGCGCGTGCAAAAACAAGGAGCAGCCTTGTTGGCCAAACCGCAAAATTGACCGAAGACTGTCGAGCCAATAAAACAAGAGCTGAAAAAGAAACCCCCCCCCCCCCCCCCCCCCCCCCGCTTTCGCCAATCAACGACCCACCTCGAAGGACTGTTAACCGTTATATTGTGCCAATGACGCTGAAACCATACTGACTACCTACTATCACGCTTTTCGTCCAACTGAATATTAGCAATGTAGGTGAAACATGCGGCGCTCCTAGGAAGGAAAGGGGGCGGGGTGAATCTGCGGCACCGCGCAGGGTTTCAAGGTTACGAAGCACCACAAACTTATCGGTTCACGAATACGCGGGCTTATCGGGCCGCGGTAAGCCTCAAGCAGGGCGCAGTTCGAGACCAGTGCTGTTGACCCTTACTGACCGCAAGCGAGGTCTCGGCGAGGCTTCTAGCAAACCGCGCCCCCGCAAACACGAAACTGCGGGAACTACTGAAATCGGACGCTCCGGCGCAAGTATAGGACGTCATGCAACTAACAGTATCGACGTGTACCATACATTTGACGAGCTCATTATTATGGTTCTGCATGGCCGCTCCCTGGGAAGCCATGTTTCCGGACACTTGGGCCGGTGGCCGCCGGGATGACCGTGTGCAAGTAGTGTAGGTAGTCTGGCGTGGGTGTGAGTACCTAGCAGCGGCAAGGATATATATGGAGTGGAGGAGGCTTTCCCCGTCTGCTTCCGCAAACCAGCTGGAGCGCTGAATAAGTGGCGCGATGAGGCTGTGGTTGCTGGCGGGGCCGCGGAGGAGCGGAGAACCTGTACTTAGCGACCTGTTTTTACTAGCCTATTTCTTACAATATAAAGCTGTGGAAACCATTAAATCGAAAAATAAATAAGGAAAAAACCCCACAGGCCTTAGCCCGAGGAACAGGGAGGTATGCCACGGCACCGGCACTGCCCTCCGGCAAAGCATCGCGAAGATAGAAACCCAAAGTACCATGGAGAGCAGCATCAAGACGTTGCGGAAATTCTCGCCGCATATCCCCCAAAACCTTCGAAAGGGAACATAAGTAGATCGACGAAGAACATGTTGCATGCGGACAGAACTGTCACAATGCAATGAACGAGAGTTCGCACCACCCATGTCAGGGAAGCGAAGAAGTGCTCTCAAAAGCAAGGCGATCAATCAACCCCACTGCCATAAGCGCCAACCGGCCCCCATCCTCCCGAGCGAAGGGATGATAGTCATGGACCGACTAAACCGAAGGCGTGCCATGTAAAGTGGAAGTGCGGAAGTCCGTATCGAGTTTACCTAGCAGAGCTCCCAATGCAAGATTTCCCGGTAGTGGGAGGCGAGCGCCTATCTGGGGAACATTGGTGTGCGTTAAGGCTAGGGATCAGCCATCGATGCATCGTCGATAGTATCATCATCACATGGTGATAGTGCCATCGATGTGATAGGTTGCGACATCGACATCGACACTATGGCAGTAGTGCTAGTATCAATGCCATCAATTATCAAAAGCATTGGAAAATGTTGATTATCTAAGCCCGATGTGTCGATATATTGTCCCAAATATCGATACATCGGCGATAATATCGGCTTAAGTTGCCATCGATGTCAACATCCCAAACTATCAATACTATCAACATCGTCAATCCAAGATATCAATACCATCAAAATCGACGCTTCAAAATATCATTACCATCAACATCGACAAAATTCACTTGATCCCTAGCCTTAGTGTGCGTGCTGCGAGCGCTTGAGACCGTGACATCAACAACAAGATGACTGTGTGAAGCCCCGAAGTCTAGCCACACATGCTATGCATTATTGTCGTGATTAGAACTTAGTGATGAGAAGCCGCTGAGAGATATCCATTCTTTTTTGGTGCGCCGGTAAAGCGCACGCCTAAGGCTCATAGGACACGGGCTTTCGCGCTACCACTCTGCCGTCCCGCCGTACTAATAATCGGTGTACACGCCGCCACGTCGCAAAGTATTCACCAATAAGAAGCCTCGAATTTCATTTTATGCACTCTACTTATCTCGGGATAATCTCATATGACACGAGACGAAAATTGTCGCTACCGCGGTAGCGAAAACATTAGGTACCCGTAGTCGTAGCGACATCGGATCGCAGAAAAGCTTGTAGATTCGCAGCGCATTCAAGACTTCCGTTGCCATCCAACGCCATCGCAGCCCTGCCACCCCAATCTTACGACTATCCAATATTGCTGGAATATCACATAATGGAGGGCCCGCTTGCAACGGTTGTGGGACGCCTGCAACGGTTGGGGGATAGTGGTGACCCACACGATTGAGCGGAGGTCCCGCGGATACTTCACCGAATGGGACATGGCAAGTCGATGTGACGATCTATATGTTGCGATAAAACGCATCCTACCGTCACTAAAGACAGTAAAACGATCCACAGTACTACTAAAGTACTACTGCACCACATACCGGGGATGGGTCGGTAGCTCGAATGAGCAACGCCGATCGTCTTCGCTATGGGCATGGCCTCCCATCGAGCGACAGACTGGTGGACATGGCCGTTGAACAACGTGTACCATTCACCTCACCCCACCCGAGCCTAGCTCACAAAGGTCAGTGGATCCGTAGCGACATCAGACGGTACACACTCAAAGGCGCAGCCTTCGGGGATTTGAATTTCATCCCTCCAACAGCTAGCGCGCCATCCACTTCGAAAACCACACATGTACCCGTCACAGTACTGCGACAAACCAAAAAAACACATCGCTTACAAAAAGCCTCTTCCCCGGAAGGCGGCGCGCCACATCGCGCCCCTCCGAGCGTCCGGAGGTCCCTGTCTGCCGCCAACATCCACCAAACCCAGGCCCCATCGGGCCTGGTCGCGTGCAACCAACACGCGCACTACTCTCAAAAATCTACTCGAAAAGCCACACTCAACTCCACCACTTATCTCCACCACTCGAAATCCTGCTCGATCGCCATGTCTTCGACCCCTACCCCCCCCCCCCCCCCCCACCTACATGCAGGCGCTTCTGAGGGATCCCCCGCAGCATGGCCGCTTCACGGACCTCTACCACCCCAGGAACAAACTCGCAGGACACCCGCTGGCCCCGTTTCTCACCGCCTCCCAACTAACCCAACCCCAACACACTTTGGGCACAACTCTGGACCCCCTCCCTCTCCGTCGTGGACTCCAGACCCCCCCCTGGTCCTGACTCCCCCCCGGTCAACCGTGGCCCTAGGACAGGCCGACGACTTCTCCACCCGTATGGTCGACTCGTTCCTCCTTACAGGCTAGTACTCCACCACCCCCTCCCACCTTGCTCGTTTCTGGATCCACGGCGTCTTCTTGCCGGATCCGACCCACCCCGATCCGATCACGTCGGCCTGCTCGGTGGCCCGTCGCTGGCTCCTCGAATGCCTCAACGACCTCACTGATCTCCCCAACCGCATTAAAAATATAATCGGACGGGAACTCGCCCACCACACACGATGGACCGCGAACGCCTCCCGCACACACCATCCCACCGCACCAAAATGCGACGATACCACACCCCTACCAGACGATCTGCGTACGGGCTTTCAAGAAATTCGCCTGGTTATTCCCACCTCATGTATAGCGGTAGGCCTCCTGTACCAACTTGCTTCACGCCATCGTGAATTCAGTTCGGCCGGTCCAGTGCCCCCCTCCGCAACCTCCTCCCTTTCGCTCCTGAATAAACTAAGACAACAGAAAATTCACTTTCTACGTGATGCCTCAGCTCCTGAAGTTTCAGGCCGAAGGGTGAAAATCCGCTCCCCCCTGTTCCCCGGTATCACCGGCCAAGAAGCGGTCGCTCTACTGCAAGACCTACTCACCTCCGACCTCGCGATCGCACTCACCTCGGCCGGATCAGCCCCCACGACCCACCCCCGGTGCAGCATAGAGGATCTACCTGAGCCGGCTCAGTTCATCCTCCAGTTCGCGGATGCCCTCCAGCCGCTGGACACTCCCATCCCGATCGAGTCCGACCCATCCTCCTTCTAGGTAAATATCCTCCACCTGCCCAATAACCCCATTCATTCACAATCCGGCCATGTATCCCTTCACATATTTTCATATTCACCCTATGAACCCGTACCCCCCGACCATCACCTTCACACCATTACCATCACACCCCCCCCCCCCCCCCCGTCACATGCCTTGTTCCATGGTCGTCCTGGGCTGACACCTGCCTCACCACAGTCCTCATCCAATCCCGCCACTCACTTTCCCTCCCCTGCATCAACTCATACGGCACCACCCCCCCCCACACATTGGTTATACACCCTTTTATCTCAAACACCCACAGAATATCTCAACCAACACACCCCCACATCCCCCCCCCCCCACAACCCCTCAGCCTCTATCACTACACAACCCTGAAAAAATTCCCTGATGGCTCCTACTTTCGCTCACACCCCTCCACCTCCCCTACCATCACCACCAGCATACAGATATCCCTCAGCACCGAAATGTATTGCATCCTCATCTCCACTAACGGCACAATCACCATTCCCCTCACCCACACATACACCCACAGAGGAGCAAACATACAATCCACCTGCACCCTCAACATCACCCCCCACCATTACTCAACCTTCGGTAAGGCCCGTCTCACGGACCCTATCTTCACCACCACCCCTTCTCCGCCTCCCCTCACAATCACAAAACGAGACACCCTCCACCGCAACCCCCCTGCTCTCCTTCTCCAATGGTCCCGCCACCTCACGGACAACCACGTCACCAACCAGTGGCACCTAGAGCCCTCCGACTTCCACATGCAGGAGGACGACGACCTCCCCCTCGACCTCTCCTCCCTCCCCGACATCCAAATTTCTTCCACCCACCCGGCCCACACTCCCCCCATCACATGGCCCCTCCACCAACCCACTGTCTCCCACCCCGCCTCCACCTCCTCCTTTCACATCAACCCCTCACCCAACCCTTCAGATCCCCCCACGCCCCCCCCCACCCACTATTACCCCCTCCCCCCTCCCCATCCTCACAGAAGACTCTTCCGAACCCATGGACTCCTCTTCCTCCCCACCCCCCCTCCCCCACACACAACCCCCTCCCCTCTTCCCCGCTCCCCCCAACTCCACACCTACCCTCTCCCCCCCTCTTCCCCATCCCCTACACCCCACTCTCCCCCCCTCCTCCACACCACCCGACCATGCGGTCTCCCCTCCCCACCCTCGCCCCCCGACGGACCCCTCGCTCAAACCCGCGCCCCCTACGGGCGTTACCAAGCACTCCTTCCGCAAGCACGCCTCCCCATCCCCCCACCCCGCGCCCCCCCGCACCCCTCCCTCACACACAACCACGACCTCATTCCTCCCCCTCACACCCCCATGCCACACCCTCCCTTGGTCTCGACACAAGCCCCCCTCCCCTCCGCTGACCCCACCCACCTTCCCCTTCCCCCCTACTCCCCTGACGAAGAAGAACTAGACCTTGGCGACTCTGACGACCTGCTGGAGGACGGCCTAGAGGAGACCAATGGCACCCAATCAGCCACCAACGCCTCCCCCGGTCCCAGCAGCCCCCACAGGTCACCCCCGGCCGACACGGCCGATTGTCATCATTAGTCCCCCTAAGGACAAACCCGAGGTTAGACCCCACACCTCACTCCCCGCCCCCCAGCCCGACATACGCAGACACACTGTAAACACCGCAGCTCACTTCACTCTCCCGACCCACTTTAACCCCCGCACCTGCAGCATGGCACTGCATAACTACTTATTTGACCTCAACCTTGAATACGGCCTTCCCACCCCCATCGGCGGTCTCGATATTTCTGCTGTCCTCTCCTTCCAATGGGGAAACTACCAGGACCTCTCCAACCTATCCTGCCTCGCTACCACTATAACTAAACTCCACTTCACTCCCTCCGCCTCGTACACTGTTATCACTAACAACGAAGTCGATAACCACCACCACAACTCCCAATGCCCCAGCCAGTGGACTTACCTAGCCAACCGAGGCGCCCCCCCCCGGTCCGTGGACGCCTAACCACTCTCTCTTGATCCTCACATGGCAACACTCTCACTTCGGCCTCCTACACCTCACTCACACCTCAGCCACATGGGTGGACTCTCTTCACCACCCTCCTCCGCCCGAACTTCTCGCCCGCTCCCTCACTCTTCTCTCAGATTGGAACTCCCCCCCCCCCCCCCGTCGGCGCCCTCCGCCTGCTTAACCCCCCTCGACAAAACGACTCAGAAGGAGCGTGGTCATGCGGAACCCACGCCCTCCTTCACACCTACTACATCACCACTGCCCCCCCGGACCAACCATACAGCCCCCCCTCCTTCGACCCCCGGAACACGGTATACTCCCTACACACCCTCCTATGGAATCACACCTTCCGCCCCACCCCCCTCCCACAAGGACGCTCACTCCTTCTCGACGCCCTCCACCCCCCCACACCACCCTCCCCCCCTCAACTCCCACCCCCTCCCCACCCCCTCCCCCCCTCCCCTCCTCTCCTCCCCCCTCCATTCCAACCTCCACCAATCGTACGCCCCCCCGACGACCCCCCCAGCTCCACTCCCCCCTCCCCTCCCCCATCCTCCCACACCACACATCCCAACCACTTCACCTCATCACCATCAACACCCGCGGCCTCCACACATCCATTATGGATGTTGAACACCTCTCCACCTCACACCATCCGGACGTCCTCATCCTCACCGAAACCGACCACGACACCCACAAGTCCCGCTGGCGCATAGCCCTCCCCCAATACCACCTCAAAAGCTCCCGACCATGCTACTCACCTATGCCCCTACCCAACGCATGCGTTCTCTTCGCGGTCCGCAGAGCCGCATTCCAGTCTGCCACTGTCCTAACCCCGCCCCCCCACCTCTTCCCCCACATCGCCGGACTAGAAATCGTTCCCCACTCAGGCACCCCTTACCTCCTTATAGGTACTTATATGCCCCAGCTCTCCACCCCCCAACTGACCCGCCTCTACGCAGAAGTTGCAGCTTGGGGCCTCCGCCTAGCTGACGACCACCCGCACCACCGCACCCTCTGGGGAGGGGACTTCCAAACAACCACCAACACAGGTACAAGACACCCTGCCTTCACCTCCCTACTCAAATCCCACCTACACCCCCTCCACGACCCCATCCCTACCTTCCCCCGCAGCGGGGGCTGCCTTGACCACTGGCTCACCACGCCCCCTTCACCTCTCACCCTCCCACCTTCCTCTTGCTCGATATTCTCCTCCCCCTCCCACTGTACTGACCACTCTGCGATCCACCTTGTCATTCCCGCCCCTTTCTCCCTCATGGCACATCCCCCCCCTCCCCATACCCACCCCCACACACATCACACGACGCGCAAACTCAACTTTCGACTTCCCCTCACACCCGACCACATAAAAGCGTACCAATCCAGCACCCCCGACCTCATCAACCAAACGGCCGCCCTCCACGCAGAAATTCTCAACACCTCACACACCTCGGCCTCCCCCGACACCCTTGCCTCACAATTCACTACACTCCTATCCCAAAAAAAGACATCCTACCGTCACTAAAGACAGTAAACCGATCCACAGTACTACTAAAGTACTACAAAAACCATATAACACGGGGATGGGTCGGTAGCTCGAATGAGCAACGCCGATCGTCTTCGCTCTAGGCCTGGCCTCCCATTGAGCGCAAGACTGGTGAACAGGGCCGCTGAACAGCGCGCACCATTCACCTCTCCCTACCCGAGCCTAGCTCTAACTGGTCAGTAACCTACAAGCAGGTGCTGGTGTGGGATCCCCCGCAACATGGCCGCTTCACGGACATACACCATCCCAGGAACACACTCGCGGGACACCCGCTGACCCCATTCCTCTCCACCACCCAACTTCCCCACCCCCAACAGATACTAGGCACAGCCTCGGACCCTCTACCGCTCCGTCGAGGACTCCAGACCCCCCTAGTCCTAACCGTTCCACAGTCAACCGCGAAGCTTGGAACAGCCGACGACCTCTCCACCAGAATGATCGACACGCTCCTCCTCACAGGCCAGTACTCCACCACCCCCCCTCACCTTGCCCGCTTCTGGCTCCATGGCATCTTCATGCCAGACCAGTCAAACCCCGACCCGATCACGTCCGCCTGCTCGACGGCCCGCCGCTGGCTACTCGAATGCGTCAACGGCCTCACCGACCTACCCAACCGAATTAAAAATATAATCGGACGGGAACTCGCCCACCAGACAAGCTGGACTGCGAACCTCTCTCGCACCCCACACCCCACTGCTACAAAAAGCGACGATGCCACCCCCCTCCCCGACGAGCTCCGCTCAGGCTTTCAAGAGATCGGCCTCGCTATCCCCACCTCCTGTATAACGGTCGGTCTCATGTACCAGCTTACTTCACACCAGCGTGAATTCAGCTTGGCCGGTCCAGTACCTCCCTCCACGACCTTCTCCCCTTCGATCCTGAGCATTCTGAAACAGCAGAAAATTCGCTTCCTCCGCGATGCCACAGCTCCTGCTGTTTCAGGTCGTCGCGTGAAAATCCGCTCTCCCCTGTTCTCCGGTATCACCGGCCCAGAAATGATCGCACTCCTCCAGGACCTCATTACTTGTGACCTCGCCTCTGCTCTCACCTCGACCGGTTCAGCCCCCTCGACTCACCCCCAATGCCGACTCGAAGACCTTCCAGAACAGGCCCAGTTCGTTCTCCAGTTCGCGGACGCCATCCAACCGCTGGACACACCAACCCCGATCGAGGCCGACCCCTCCTCATTCTGGGTGAATATCCTCCACCTGCCCGAGAACCCCATCCATTCACAATCCGGCCATGTATCCATTCCAATCCTTTCATATTCACCCCATGAACACGTACCCCCTGATAACCACCTTCACACCATCACCATCACACCCCCCCCCGTCTCCGGTCTTGTCCCCGGACTATCCTGGACCGACACCTGCCTCACCACAGTCCTCATCCAATCCCGCCACTCCCTCTCCCTCCCCTGCATCAAACCCAACGGCACTATTCCCCCCTCTCATTGGCTACACACCCTCTTATCCCAGACTGCCAACGAATACCTCACTCAAACCACCCCCACAAACACCCCCCCCACCCAACAACCCCCCCTCCCCTCCCAATACACATCACTGAGAAAATTCCCCGATGGTTCATACTTCAGGTCACACCCCTCCAACTCCTCAAACATCACCACCAGCATACAAATCTCCCTAAGCCCAGACATGTTCTGCATCATCATCTCCACCAACGGCACTATCACCATCCCTCTGAACCACACATACACACACAGAGGGGCCCTCACCCACTCCACCTGCACCCTCAACATCACCCCCCACCACTACTCCGCCTTCGGGAAGGCCCGCCTCTCTGACCCCATTTTCACCACCTCCCCCTCCCCCCACCCCCTCACAATCACAAAAAGATACACCCTCCACCGCAACACCCCTGCCCTCCTCCAACAATGGTTCCAACACCTCACAGATAACCACATCCCCAATCAATGGCACTTGGATCCCTCCACCTTCCACCAGCAGGACACCGAGGACACACCCCTCGACCTCTCTTCCCTCCCGGACATCCAACTCTCCAACACCCAAGCCCTCTCATCCCACAACACACGGCCCCCACCCCAACCCACAGTCTCACATCCCACCTCCACCTCCTCCTACCACGCTCATCCATCCCCACACCCCCCAGCCCCACCCTCGTTCCCACAGCCCACTATCAACCCCTCCCCTCTCCACACCATCACGGAAGACTCCTCCGAACCCATGGACTCCTCCACCTCACCGCCACACCCTCCCCCCCACAAACAACCCCCCCCCCCCCCCCAACCACCCTACCACCTCTCATAACCTAACCCCTCCTCCCACCCTTCCCCAATACCCTACCTTCCTCCCCTCAGCACCGCCCCCATCCGCAGCATCCCCCCCCCGGCCACGCCCCCCCACTGACCACTCCCTTAAGCCCGCCTCCCCCGCAGGGGTTACCAAACCCTCCAGACCCTCCCACAAGCACCGCTCCCCATCCCCCTCAGCTCGCGCTCCCCCGCACCCCTCCCTCCCACCCCACCCTGCTCCTCCTTCCCCTCACCCTCCTCTCGACCCCACTCCCCTCTCAACAGGAGCCACCCCCCCTCCCTCTGCCGCCACAGCACACCTCCCCCCTCCACCAGGCTCCCCTGACTACGAAGACCTCGACCTCGACGGCGACTACGGCCAACCGGAGGACGACGCGGAGGCCAGTGACAACCCCCCGGCCATCACCGCCTCCCCCAGGGCCAGCCACCCCCACATGTCATCCCCGGCCGAACAGGCCGACTATCATCATTAGGTCCCCTCCGGACAATACAGAGGTTAGACCCCACACCCCCCCCCGGACACCCAACCGGAGGCCCGAACTCACACTGTAAACACCATTCCTCGCTTCACTCTCCCGGTCCACTTCAACCCCCACACCTGCTGCACAACACTACATAACTTTCTCTTCGACTTAAACCTTGATTCCGGCCTTCCCACCCCCATAGGCTACCTGGACACCTCCGCTGCCCTTTCCTTCCAATGGGGCCAATACCAGGACCTCTCTAACCTATACTGCCTCGCTTCCGCTATCACCAAACTCCACTCAACTTCCACCTCCTCATACACAGTTATTACAAATAACGAAGTCGATAATTACCACTATAACTCCCTCTACCCCAGCCACTGGACCAACCTCGCCAACCGCGGCTCCCCCCCTAGTCCGGGAACGCCTAACCACTCCCTCCTAGTCTTGACGTGGCAAAATTCGCACTTCGGCCTTTTACACCTAACACACTCCTCTGCTACCTGGATAGACTCCCTACATCACTCCCCCCCCCCCCGACCTCCTAGCCCGCTCTCTCAAACTCCTCTCTGACTGGAACTCCTCCCCCCCCCCCTCCCGTCGGCGACCTCCACTCCCTCAACCCACCTCGCCAAAACGACTCCGACAGAGCATGGTCGTGTGGCACTCACGTCCTCTTACACACATACTTCATAGCCACTGCCCCCCCTGACCAACACTATACCCCCCCTCTTTCGACCCCCAGTCCTCCGTTTACTCCCTACACACTCTGCTCTGGCAACATACCTTCCGTGCCGCCCCCCTCCCACAGGGACGTCAACACCTCTTAGACGCTTTACGACCCCCTACCCCACCCTCACCCCCTCAACACCCTCCCCATACTCACCCCACTTCTCCCCAACCCTCTCTCCCACCCGCCTGCTTCGAAACCCCACCCACGCAACTACACACCGCGAACCCCCCCCACATCTCCCCCAACCTCCCCCCTCCCTTTCCGCCCCGCCTCTCGCCTCATCCACCGCATCTCCCCTTCCCTTCTCCACTCCACCTACCCGCACGACCCCCACCCGACGCAAACCCCTCGGACGTCCCCCCTAACGATACCCCCCCAGCCCCCTCCCCTATCCTGCCACACCACACCTCCCAACCCCTACACTTCCTTACCCTCAACACCCGCGGCCTACACACCTCCATCATGGACGTTGAACACCTCGCTACCTCCCATCACCCCGACGTCTTAATCCTCACCGAAACCAACCACGACACCCACAAATCCCGCTGGCGCACAGCCCTCCCACAATACCACCTCAAAAGCTCCCGACCCTGCTACTCAACTGTGCCCCTCCCTAACGCAGGCGTTCTCTTCGCGGTCCGAAGGACCTCATTCCAATCTTCCACTGTACTAACTCCGCCTTCCCACCTCATCCCCCATATAGCCGGACTCAAAATCGTCCCCCACTCAGGCAACCCCTACCTCCTCATCGGCACGTATATGCCCCAACTCCACACCGCCCACCTGACCCGCCTCTACGCAGAAGTCGCGGCTTGGGGCCTCAGACTAGCGGACGACCACCCCCACCACCGCACCCTCTGGGGAGGAGACTTCCAATCCACCACCCACCCAGGTACAGGGCACCCTGCTCTCACCTCCCTACTCAAATCCCACCTACACCCCCTCCATGACCCCATTCCTACCTTCCCCCGAAGTGGGGGCTGCCTTGACCACTGGCTCACCACCCCTCCTTCGCCCACTACCCTCCCACCGTCCTCCTGCTCGATATACCCATCTCCCTCCCACTTCTCTGACCATTCTGCTATCCACCTTGTCATTCCCGCTCCCTTCTCACTAATAGCACACCCCCCCCCCCCACCCACACCCACCCCAACACACATCACACAACGCGCAAACTCACCTTCCGCCTCCCGCTCACACCAGACCACATCACCTCATACCAATCCAGCACCCCAGACCTCATCAACCAAACGGCAACCCTCCACGCAGAAATTCTCAACACCTCACACACATCGGCCACCCCAGACACCCTTGACACCCTTGCCTCACACTTCACCACACTCCTCTCCCGCCACATGGACCACGCAGCCACAATCTGGCCCCTCCTCCCCGACAAAACACCACGCCCAACCCAAAACACCTATACCCCCACTTGGCTCACAAAAAAAACACGCACTAAAATACGTACTCTCCGCAAATGCAGCATACACAAAGGCCCCCTCCACACCGCCCAAACCCTACTAAATACAACCGACTATCTCTCCCCTGACGCCATCAAACAACAATGCCAAGCACGCATCCGCTACCTACTTCACACCACCACCACGGATAGGATTAATAAAATAAAAACTCGAGCCAACAAAGCCTATGACACCTGCCCCAAACTATCTCACCGCCGATTAAAAATTAAGAGTGGCCTCCTACCCCCCACCGGCACCACCTCCACCCTCCACCGTATTACCAAACCCGATAACACTACCGCATCCTCCCCCCCAGCCATCATTGACGCGGTGCACACTCACTTCGCTAAAGAACTCGACCGCGCCACCCCCCCCGAACTCCCCACCCCCCCATGGGAACTCCCGGACAACCCCGACAACTTTACCATCGAACCCCGCGGAGACCCCTCTCTCACCCTAGCCGACATGATTACCCGCGACACCTTCGATAAAACCATCAACTCCCTAGGCACCGGCAAAGCCCCCGGCCCCGACGGTATCCCCAATGAAATAATTAAATTCCTGCCCCCGGCGACCCGCTCCGCCCTCTTCTCTCTCCTCTCCCTCCTCGCCCATAAATCCTACACCCCTCCTGACTGGTGCCACAGCACAACTTGCCTCCTACATAAAAAGGGCGACCCTTCCCTCCTCGATAACTACCGCCCTATCGCCCTCATGAACAACCTCCTTAAACTCTGGACAGCACTAATCAAAGATGCAGGCTCGAAGTACGCCGAAACCCACGGCATCCTCAGCGACCAACAGGACGGCTTCCGACAACACCGCAGCATCCACGACGCCCTATCCTCCCTCATTATGACGATGGAGGATGCGAAACTCCACAGCAAGGACATCTACGTCATGTACGCGGACTTCAAAGGCGCCTTTAACGCCGCGGACCACCGCATCATGTTCAAACACATGCGTCAACTCGGTATGCCCCCAACCTTCGTCGACACATGCGAACACCTATACGGGGTCTCAACCACAGCATATATTACTCCCCACGGCCCCACCCCCTCCATCGACATCAATCGCGGAACCCTCCAGGGCGACACCCTCTCCCCCTTCCTATTCACCCTCTTCCTTGAACCTTTCCTACGCTGGCTCACGGTGGGAAGCCGGGGCTACCGCCCAGGCCCCCCCGCCACTAACGCTGACCCCACAGAACCCACAGCCACCTACCCGGGACACGGCTTCGCGGACGACCTCAGCCTCGCCACGGGCTCGACCCCCAACATGACCATCCAGCTAAGAAAACTCTCCCTCTTCAGCGCCTACACCGGCATGACGGTCAACATCCGCAAATGCTGCATCACCGGCGCCCTCTGGCGTACAGGCAACGCCCTCACCCGCGCCAACACTACCCTCCTCGCATCCCGCCTGCAATCACAGTTCATCTCCCTAAACTCCACACCGGCCCCCATCCCCTCCATTGGCCCCAAGGACACATACCGCGTCCTAGGGGTAGAACTGAACACCTCCCTCAACTTCACCAAACATTGGCAAGAACTCAAACGCACCACTGCATCCCTCATCACCGCCCTTTCCACATCCCCACTAACTCAATCCCGCAGAATCAGGGTCATCCGCGGTCTCCTCATCGGAAAACATTTTACTCTCCAGCTCGGCCTCTTCACAGACTCCCAACTCGACACTCTAGAGGGCCAAATCTGCCGCGCACTCCGCTCCGCCGTCTCATCGGTACGTAGTCTCCCCCGCACCGCCCTCCACCGCCCTAATACAGACCTAGGATACGGACTCCCCTCCCTCAAAGCACACGCCGCACAACTCACAGTTTGTCACTTACATAAAATCATGAACAACTCAGGATATAGAGGCCACATGGCCCGCGCACACATACGCACCCTATCCACAACGTACTCCCACTGGCCCTCTGAATCCATCATGACAACCTGTCACACTCCACCCACACTAAAGTGCTTGGTCCGCGCTCAACGAGATGCGGGCACCCTATTCCACAACATCCCCCCACTCTCCCTCACCAACCCTATCGCGTCCACAATCCGTGCCCACTTCACCACTCAAGACAACACCCTCCTCGCCTCACTCCGTGACAAAGCCACACACATCACCGACCCTCACACCCATCCGCCTCCTCGCCGCAATCCTCACCGAACCCCTCGATACTATCCACAACCGCCTCCCCATCACGCACCTCCATACCAACCAGGCTTCCCCCCCCACCACTATACATCCCTCATGGATTCCCCTCCTCTCCCCTCACCTCCCCCGCTCCACCCACACCCTCCAATCCGGCATCTACACCCCCCGCACAAACCACCCCACCCCCATAGCACCCATCACACACCTAGACACAGAATACCTCACCCCCTCCGACCACCACTACCCCCCCTGCGACGTAACCCGCATCATTTCCAAACACAAAGACACAGAATACGGCCAGACACAATACATGGTTGAATGGGCCCCGGAACACCTCACGGAATGGGACATTCAGCTACAACTCGACGACGGCTTCCGCCTCCTCTCCTCCACTCCCACATCGGTATGCCTCCCTTCCCCCTCCCCCTCTGCCTGCTCCATCTGCCACGAACCCCTGCACACAGAACCCTCCTCCACCTGCTGCACGTGCCCGCACTTTGCCATACACTCCCAATGCCGCCCAGCTCAGGGCCCCTCCACATGGCAGTGCGACTTGTGCGCCCGCGGCCAACACCACGACCTTACCCACCTCTACGAAGTGCAGTGGGCCCCATGCCTACAACTCCACGACACCATCAGTGAGACCCCCTCCGGCCCTACCGCCCTCACCGCATTTAACTCCGGCTATGTCCCCTCCACCACACCCATTTTGACAGAACCCGGACCCCCTCAGCTCTCCGTCACACATTCCGCATCCAGACAAAACTCTACTCCGACCCCCTCAATAAATCCCTTCACTCCCACACCTATCACTCTCTCTACCCCGAAGACATAGTCTTCTCATCCAGCGGCAGCAATGCCCCGCACACCTGGCAAGGCACCAACATAGCCAACCCCGAATACGACCACGAATGCATGAGAAGAGCCATGGAACACGCAATCACCAGCGCACACCTCACAGCCCCTCACACACCCAACGCAACCATCCTCATCCTCCCCCGATGGGAACACACACCCTACCGCCACTCCAAATACATCAACTCCCCATACACCCATCACCTTTACACCCTCCCCAACGACGCAAACACATTCCTACCCCCCGACCAACACACCGGCAACCCCACCCCTACACCATTCGGCACACGATGGATGGTAGACATATACCTCGTCGCCAACCCCCTCGCACTCTCCACCCTCCCATCACCCACAGCCATGACAGCACTTCACAACACTCTCGAATCTATATACGACACTCACCTCCCCAACCCTACCATCACCCCCCCCTCCTCCACACCTCTTTGCCGCCTACTCACCCCATTCAACAGGTATCTACCACCGCCCCCCAAACCCAACTCACCCCCTCACATACCCCCTCCCGGACCGCGCACATCTGACGTACCCCCCCCACCATAGGCACCCCTGCTTGGAACTGGCAGGACTTTGTCTACACAGACGGCTCGAAAAAAGGCGGCTCGACCCCCCTCGGAGCAGCAGCTACCCACCCCGCCTCGGACACCAGAATCAAAATCCTGGTGACCTCTACCCCTCCCTCACATACAATAAATCGTGCTGAATTAGCTGGCATAGATATAGGCCTCCAACTTGGCCGCACCCACCTCCTCACAGACAGCGCGTGCTCCCTCCGCCTTATCCAAGGTTACTTAAACTGCCCTTCCGCTTACCGCCATAACATCCACCGCGACACCCTCCTCTCTATCACACACACCCTTAAAACCCGTAGCGAAGCAGGCATCCGTTCACACCTCGGTAAAATAAAAGCCCACAACCACTCCATCGGCAACGACCTCGCAGACACCCTCGCCAACCAAGTAGCGGATGGCCACCCACCCGATACCACATACACCACCGGTTCAGAAGTCACGATAGGCCACTGGACATGGCCATACACCCTCATCCCACAAACCTTAGGGGACCCCACTCCCTACAGATACACCAACCTCAAATCCGACGCACACAAATACATCACATTACACACACACACCCCTCTCTCGCAAACAACCAAACACGGAGCCCTCCTCGCCCGCGCCGCGTCGGACGGCGCCGACTTTTCTTACCACAAAAAACACTCTACTCTCACAAATATACAGTTCGCACACAAACAAGAATTCATGTGGGGCGTCCACAACACCCGCCTACTTACTCACAACCCCACCCTGCGCTGCCCCCTATGTGGCCAATTCACTAGCAACGGCCACATGGCCGGTAACTGCCCCTCTATGTCTGGACTGAGACAGGACCGACACAACAGCGCTCTGCAACTCCTACTGTCCCTACTGGAACGCCACAACGGAGGCCGCTGGGAGACCATCACCGCAGACTTCGGTAACAAACCCATAAAATCATTTGAATCCCCCACCCCTGCCCACTCCCCACTCGACTGCCACCCTCCCCACCCCGCCCACATGCCCACCCGCCTTGTTGCTGCCGATGAAGGTCTCTCGCATGACTCCCTCACATCATGCCCCGCCGTCCTCCCCCCTGAGATTCTCCCCCCACTGCTTCGTCCCTCCGCACACAAACCTGACTTCATCCGCATCCTCGAACCCAGATTCGTTGGCCACTCCAACGGTCGCCGACGTTATGCATCCATAAAAAAGATTCAGATAGGGGAATGGAAATACTGCACAGACAACAACCTCACTCACACAGCCGACCTCATACGTGCCAAATACACACCCCTTGCGACCGCCATCAGAAACCACTGGCCAGGCACAGTGGTCGACATCCTCCCCATCGCCATGAGCCGCACAAGTACACCGCACTCCTCCACCATCATGAGTCTCACCTCCCTTCTCACCGCCCGCACATACCCTCCTGATAAACTCGTCTCGAAAGCACGCCTCGACACATCTCGCATTCTTACACAACTCCATACGCATACTGTCCAATGGCTGCATCACCTCCTACGCATATACCGCATCAAGTCCCGCACGACCTCCCGCCGCGCATCCGCACATTGCCTCCACGCACGACCCTGACTGCACACATCCTTCACCTCTACTTGCACCCTCCCCGGGGGGGAATTAAACCCCCGAACACCCTTGGAGAGGTTGGATTAGGCGGTTAACGGTCTAGCCCTCACTTGTAAGTTCCCTGTATGGCATAGTTGGGAGGGCCCAGAGACAGCAGCCGACGCATCCGGCTTTTGGTGAAAAACCGGCGCATACGGTACATGTTGTAAACAATTTCAATTTCAATTTCAATTTCCTATCCCAACACATGGACCACGCAGCCACAGTTTGGCCCCTCCTCCCCGCCAAAAAACCCCACCCACCCCAAGCGTCCCTTGACCCTACCTGGCTTACAAAGAAAACACGCACTCACATACTCAAACTCCGCAAATGCAGCAAGAACAACGGCCCCCTCCCCTTCGCCCAAGCCCTCCTAAACACAACTGAATATCTCTCCCCTGAGGCCATCAAACAACAATGCCAAGCACGCATACGCCAACTCCTTCAAGCCACCACCACAGATAAGCTAAAGAAAATAAAAAGTCGAGCCAATACGGCCTACGACACCTGCCCCAAACTCTCCCACCGCCGATTGAAAATTAAAAGCGGCCTCCTACCCCCCGCCGGCGCCGCCTCCACCCTCCACCGCATTACTAGACCCGATAAAACTACTGCATCCTCTCCCCCCGACGTCATAAACGCGGTACACTCTCACTTCGCCAACGAACTCGGCCGCGCCACCCCACGCGAACTGCCCACCCCCCCGTGGGAACTCCCCGACAACCCCGACAACTTCACCATCGAACCCCGCGGTGACCCCTCTCTCACCCTTGCCGACATGATTACCCGCGACACTTTCGATAAAACACTCAACTCCCTAGGCACCGGCAAAGCCCCCGGCCCCGACGGTATCCCCAATGAATTAATCAAATTCCTACCACCGGCGACCCGCTCCGCCCTCTTCTCTCTCCTCTCCCTCCTCGCCCACAAATCCTACACCCCTCCTGATTGGTGCCACAGCACAACATGCCTGCTACATAAAAAGGGCGACCCCTCCCTCCTCGATAACTACCGCCCTATCGCCCTCATGAATAACCTCCTTAAACTATGGACAGCACTAATAAAAGATGCAGGCTCGAAATACGCCGAAACCCACGGCATTCTCAGCGACCAATAGGACGGATTCCGACAACACCGCAGCATCC
This sequence comes from Tetraselmis chui, assembly GCA_026401115.1. Taxonomy (NCBI): domain Eukaryota; kingdom Viridiplantae; phylum Chlorophyta; class Chlorodendrophyceae; order Chlorodendrales; family Chlorodendraceae; genus Tetraselmis; species Tetraselmis chui. The sequence goes on from JAPMLY010001321.1 coordinate 59,650, forward strand.
ACGACGCCCTCTCCTCCCTCATTATGACGATGGGGCAAAACGCATCCTACCGTCACTTAAGACAGGAAAAAGATCCAAAGTACTACTAAAGTACTATTGAACCACATATCGGGGATGGGTCGGCAGTTTGAATGAGCTATACCGACCGTCTTCGCTCCGGGCCTGGCCTCCCGATGAGCGATAGACTGGTGGACACAGGGCCCGTTGAACAACATGCACCGTCCACCTCTCCCCAACCGAGCCTAGCTCACCCAGGTCTGTGGATCCGTAGCGACACCAGACGGTACACACAGCAAGGCGCAGCCCCCAGAGTTTTGAATTTTATCTCAACGACACCTCTCGCGCCACCCACTTTAAAAACCAAACATGTATCCACTCCAGTACTACGTCGTGACAAAAACAACAATAGATTACAAAAACCTCCCCCTCCCGGGGACGGCGCACCACAACGCGCCCCACCGAGCGTCCGGACGTTACCGTCCGCCGCCAACATCCTCCAAACCCAGGTCCCATCTGACCTGGTCGTGTGCCGCCAACACACGCAACCTACTCGAAAACAGAAAACAACCCAATATAACTCAAACCCACTGATCGAACCCCACTCGCACAACATGTCCTCGACACTTGACCTTCTCCCCACTTACAAACATGTGCTCCTTCGGCCCCGTACGGCGAATGCGACCTCCGGAGACCTATACATCCCCAGGACCCGCCTCGCAGGACACCCTCTCGCACCTTTCATCACAGTGCCTCAACATACCCCGATACGGTACCCCTTGGGCACTGCCCTGGACCCCTCCCCTGGTCGAGGACTCCGGACACCTCTGGTCCTGGCGCCCCCCCGGTCAACTAACGACCTCGGGCCGGCCGACGACCTCCCTTCCCGCATGATCGACTCCTACCTCCTCACATGACAGTACTCCACCACCTCCCCCCACGTCGCCAGCTTTTGGCTACACGGTATGTTTCTCCCGGACCCGACCCTACCCTACGATGCAGTTACCTCGACATGCTCGACTGCCCGCCGTTGGCTCCTCGAATGCATAAACCGGATCACAGACCTCCCTCTCCGGACAAAGAACTCGATTGGCCGGGAACTCGCCCACCACTCACGCTGGTCGGCGCGACCCACCAGAACTCCTCACCCCTCCTCCCGCCCGTGCCACGATGCCACCCCCCTGCCTACTGAATTTACATCGGGCTTTCAGGAGATCAGGCTGGACATCCCCACCTCCTGCATTGCGACCGGTTTTCTATTTCAGCTCACTTCACAGCAGCGTGAACTCCACTCGATCGGTCCGACACCACCCAACGCTACCCTCCCACCCCCTCTCCTCACAAAACTGAAACAACAGAAAATCCAGTTCCTTCGTGCAGCTTCGATTCCCCCAACCACATCTCACAGGATCAAACTTCGTTCCCCCCTGTTTACTGACATATCCGTGTTGAACGTGGTATGCACGGTTCGATAAGGAAGATGTTGTAACGTGATGGTTACAGGTACGCTACACGACCAGCCTTGGGTGGCGGCTGGTGTCGAGACAAGAGTGTGTGTCAGCTGTCGCTGTTAGCTGTCTGTACGCTAGTTTGTGATATCGCGCTCATACACTCTAGGTGATGTCCTGTACATAAGGACTTCTATCAGAGCATACATTAGCTCTCTGTAACTAATCTGCATTAGGGATTACTTACAACACTCCCCCTCAAGATAGCTAAGGTGTGTCTTGTGATCAGATGGAAGTGATTACAGAATTCCTTCTACAAAGTGTGTCGCTGCATGGGTCCAGATGTCCCCAGAATGGCGCTCCTGTGTTTCACGAGTGCAGGTCCAGGTAGTGGCTTGGTCAGCATGTCAGCGACCATGTCACCGGTGGGTAGGTACCGTAGTTTGACGGTCCCCAGCTGTACGTGGTCCTTCACGAAATGATACTTCAGGTCGATGTGCTTGGTCTTCTCGCTCACCAGTGCATTCTGCGAATAAGCGATGCAGCTCTGGTTGTCTTCCCAGATTGTGGTCGTCCCGCTGACAGGTCGACTGAAGATCTCCGACAACATCTGTCGAATATGGATGGCCTCCTTAGTCGCGTCCGCTGCTGAGTAGTACTCAGCCTCGCATGTTGACTGTGCGACGCAGGACTGTTTTCTAGACTTGTAGCTGACTGCACCTCTGCCCAGTGTAAAGACAAATCCCGATCGTGACCGGCGTGTCACACTGTCATTGCCCCAGTCTGCATCAGCGAAGCCTGTAAGTTGGAGAGTGTTGTCCTCACCCCCCCCCAACGTCAGGCTCATGGCTGGAGACCCCTTAAGGTAGCGCAACACTTTCTTAAGGGCCTGCATGTGGGCCACTGTGGGGTTCGCTTGCGCAGAGCCCAGAATGCTGAGCGCGGTCGAAATGTCCGGGCGAGTGCATACAGCGGCATATTGCAAACTGCCGAGCAGACTCGGGTAAACGTCCCGGTCCGCGCCTGTGAGGGGTACAGCTGTCTGCTTGGAGAGCGCAGCCAAAAAACCGGGGTCCATCGGGAGACACGAGGGTTTGCAGTCCACCATGTCATGTTTTTCAAGCAGCTCGCGCACGTATTTGCCTTGATCGAGGCTGATGGTGCGCGCCGCTCTGTCCCTGGTGATGTGCATGCCGATGATGTCGGACAGGTCACCCTGATCCTTGATGTCAAATCGGGATCGCACCAGCGCGGTGAAGGCCACCCGCCAGGCGGTGTTGTTGCACGCCACAGGGATGTCATCCACGTAGAGGGCAATCATGGCGAAGACGCCGTCGGCCTCAAAGATGTAGATGCATGGGTCAGAGATCAGCTGGCGCCAGCCTTGAGAGACTAGCCAGTCGCGAAGCAGCTCGTTAAACTCCCTGGGGGACTGCTTCAAGCCGTATAGGCACCGGCGGAGGTGACAGACATTGGTGGTACCGTCATCGAACCCAAGGGGCTGTCTGATGTAGACATCCTCCTTGATGGGTGCGTACAGAAACGCCGTGTCGATGTCGAGACCGCCCAGGTCGAGGTCGCGAGCAGCGGCAATACTGAAGAAGACGCGGAGGCTAGCTAGGCGGATGACGGGTGAGAACGTCTCCGTGTAGTCAATCCCCTCGCGCTGGCTGCAGCCTTTTGCGACAAATCGTGCCTTGTATCGAGAAACAGCACCAGATGCGTCTGTTTTAGCCTTGTAGACCCACATGCTGTTGACCACGCGGCGTCCAGCGGGCAGGGGAACGAGATCCCACGTGTTGTTGGACGTCAGAGAGTTGAATTCCACCTGCATGGCTGTCTGCCATTCCGCGGACTGTGGACTAACCAAGGCAGCCTTGTAAGATGTGGGTTCAACACAGACGCTGGCGGACACCATAGCGACATCACTCACAGGTCCTTCAGAGTACCTGTGACGTGGCTGAGCTGTCATCGTGGAGAAGTCAGGGAGTGGAAAGATGTCGTCCATGTGGTCGGACAGGTCGTGCTCACACGAGTCAGTGACACACACGCGCGGCACAGCAGAGACATGGGCAACATACTCCCCATAGCGAGTAGGCGGTCCGCGAGGGCGAGCGGGTCTGTCGACCTCCTCCACACACCCTGTGTCATCCGTGTCCAGGGTCAGATCTGGGAGTGGGTGACTTGCAGGGGAAATGGGGAGGGCCTCCGTGTCTGCACACACATCAATCGACGAGGCGACAGGGTGGGATGTCCCAAACCCGGGCACAGTCTCTTCAAACTTGACGTGAACAGACGTGGTGATGCGCCTGGTCGCGGGGTTGTAGATACGATACCCAGGGGAGTTATGAGAGTACCCCACCAGCACACCTCGGAACGCTTTCAGGCCAAGTTTCCGTCTGAGGTTATCAGGTACCTTGGCAAACGCTGCACAGCCGAACACGCGAAACACTGACGCGTCAGGGACTGCGCCTGTGAGAATGGTGATAGGGACCCCCCCAGACGGGCCAACAGCCCGACTGTAAGTACGGTTACGGAGGTGGACCACAGTGCTGATCGCGCATGACCACATGCTGTTAGGCACAGACATGGCGTGAAGCATAGAGGACGCGCAGTCGCGCAGTGTGCGCCACGGGCGTTCTGCTTTCCCAAGCATGTGATGTGCATAGGGCGCCGAGAATTGAGTGCTGAAACCCAATCTCGCGCACATGAGCTGCGTGGTCGCGGCCTCGAAAACCGAGTCTGAGTCGAATTTCAGAAACGGTGCAAATGCATGGAGGTGTGAGTGATAACGGGCATGAGTATGCCGCGCGTCCAGGAGGATGGTCTCCAGTTGCGCGCACGTCTCATCCTTAGACTTCAGAAACCGCACCCACATGAAGTTAGTGTGGTGGTCGATGACCAGCAGGCAATACCGCAGGCCGTAGGGGGAGGGTACACTGACAGGACCCCACAGATCACACGACATGTGTTGAAGCGGGGCGACTGGCTTTTGAGATGCCGTGCGATTTTTTGGCGCAGACGTGGCTTTGTTCAGATTGCAAGACTCACAGGCGAGCATTTTTACAGAACTAGGCATAACCGGTACAGACACCGTGTTATGAGTATGCTGAGCCTGCAGGCTCTGCATGTTCAGGTGCCCCATTCTACTGTGCCACAAAGCAGCGTCGCACTCAGCAGCAAGTGCGACAGAGTTCTGGTTACGACTGTCTACGGTGGGCGAGGACATCCCCGCACAAGCATGCGACCTCGGGAGGAGGTACAGTCCGTTCCCCGACGGGATTAGCATCCCCATTCCTGTGGTCACACGCACAGTGCCAGAGTCAGTGTCTGTAGGGAAAGAAAACGCACACCCTGAGTGTTGCTGCATCCAGCTGACACTCAGGAGACGACTGATACGTTGCGCGGATCGAGAGGACAAGTCAGGGGTGTACAGGGCATGAGCGAGCCGAAAGACTGTTCGACCGGAGGTCAGGCAAATGGGGATGCGGACTTTTCCACTGCCCTGGACAGTGACACCGACACCACCAACTGTGCTGCGGCGGGAGGATGGATGAAATTCCGTAAAATCCGACCGAAATGACGTCAAGTTAACGGAGCAGGCAGAGTCAACTACCCAGTACTCAGACAGGTCGGTAACACGAGATGCAGCAGACGTGAATGCAACTGAGGCAAAGGACGTACTGACCTCAGTGTCGTCATACTCGTCTTGCATGTCGTATTCCAGTGCGTCCTCAGCGGGAGCATGTCCCTCAGGTGTTTCAGCAGCAGAAAGGTGGCTGAGGTGTGCAGTGGGGGGAGGCTGGTCCGCGTATCTCTCGGCAATCTGTTTGCGCTTGGCCAGTGTCCAGCGGAGGACATCAGCATCCGGCGCTTTGCAGGTCGACCAGACATGGTTTGGGTCGCCGCAGGCCCCGCACTTCATTGCGAACTTGGACTTCTTTTTGTCCGCGGTCCATCCCCCACCGCCACGGCCACCCTGCCGTTTGCGATCCGCAAGAAAGGCATTGACCGCAGGCCCGGAATCAGCAGTGTCCCCCTTGTTGAAGACATCTGCATCAAGATTTTGAGCCTGGTGGATAATGCTCCCCATCACTTTGTCGGCTGACAGGATGAAGTCGGTGTCAAAGGCATTAATCACACACTGTTTGGCTTGTCCATACTGTCCAACGTTCGACAGACCGCGAATCATGACCAGGGCGAGGACGTGGGGGTGGATGGCTGCAGAGCCATCCTTCAGCTGCAGGCACTCGTTCAGCTCATCGAAGCACTGCTTCACAGCGTGGACGTATGCCGAGACTGATTGGCCAGAGGCCTGACGAACCATCATGCGGTCCAGGAGCGACAGCGTGCGTGAAATGGACTGCGCGTCCAGTCTCTCGCACAGTACTTCCCATGCGGCTGTCCCGCAGTCGAGTCGTCCAGCGGGGACCCCCGCGATGGCCTGTGCAGCTGGCTTGTTCTGGCGGCAGCACTGAACGAGCATCGCGTGCGCGAACCGCTGAGCGACTGGATTCAGAGGCACGCCAGAGGAGGAAAGAGCAAGTTGAGGGATCAGTGCAGCCCCCTTAATCGAAAGGAACGACAGGAAGTCGCGCTTCCAGGTCTTGAATTCGCCCGTCCTCGGCAGAAGTGGAGCGTCCATGCGAAAAGACCGGGAAAAAGAGTCACCGTCGAAGTTGGTGGCCCAGTCGGCTGTCATCGCAACGAACTCCGGGTCGATCGTGGGCCTGCGGCTGGCGCTGCTGTGGAGTGGGTGCTCGTGTACCGGAGTAGGCACAGGAGTGCTAGCAGGTCGGTACTGGTTGGGCACAGGTTGGAACGGCGCCGTGTCGATAGGCACCGGGTGATCGCGCAGTGCGTCCCGACGGAGAAGCTCCGACTGCGTCCGGTCCTGGTCGTCCATTCTGGCGTGGAGCAGCTGGAGCTGTTCCATCACCAGTCGAATGCTGTCGCCGGCTGAGTCGGGCAACGGAGTGTCGCACGTGCCGGAGTCGACACCCGAGTTGTCGGCCGACGCGGTAGGTGCCGGCTTTGATTTTGGCGCCATCGTAAAAGGGTCGAGTACCCAACCGGACAGTGGAAAAAATCCACTAGCGGTAACTGTGCCTAACGACGGTATACAAAGAGACGGCCTGATGCCCGCCGACCCGTCGGCCTGTTGCCCCGGGGTGTCTCAATGCACCTTTTTCGTATCCTCCACCCAGTGTGGGGCACAGTGACAGCCGAGGCAAGAACAGGCAGGTGTATATGTCCGCTGCTCTACGGTACGGCTGAAGCTGTCGTGCACCCTGGGTATGAGTATTCACCCTCACGATGCTCCCCCCTTCCCCACTCCAGCTTGGACCTGTATGCACCCTGTCCACACGAGCGAGTGCGCTTGTGTGGTTGGCTAGGTCGTCGTGGCGTAGAGTAGAGTAGTGGTAGCGGGGCTGTTTCGTAGAGTAGTGTTTGAGGAAGTGGAAATAAATATACAGAGTAAAGTATGATTATTCGAAAAAAAAAAATGGCTTTGCCTTTGGGCGAGTGTCCAAGTTGCACGCCGAACTGCACTGTCGTCTCGCGTAACCTTCAGGTGGAGGGCTCCATAACCTGTTGAACGTGGTATGCACGGTTCGATAAGGAAGATGCTGTAACGTGATGGTTACAGGTACGCTACACGACCAGCCTTGGGTGGCGGCTGGTGTCGAGACAAGAGTGTGTGTCAGCTGTCGCTGTTAGCTGTCTGTACGCTAGTTTGTGATATCGCGCTCACACACTCTAGGTGATGTCCTGTACATAAGGACTTCTATCAGAGCATACATTAGCTCTCTGTAACTAATCTGCATTAGGGATTACTTACAACAATCCGGCCGAGAAGCGATCGCCCTTATACATGACCTTTTCACCTCGCACCTCTCGACCGAGCTCGCCCCCGCCGGCGTCTCTCCCTCGACTACACATGTCAGCCAGATGGAAGACCTACCCGAATCAGTTCAGTTCCTCCTCCAATTCGCGGATGCGATACAGCCCGTGGACGACCCCACCAAGATCGAAAGTGACCCCTCCTCCCTGTGGATAAATATCCTCCACCTGCCCAATAACCCCATCTTTTCACAATCAGGCCATGTACCACTGAACCTATTTCCTACCTCCCTTCACGAACCAGTACCCCCCAGCCCCCATCTTCACAAAATTACAATCACACCCCCACACGTCACAGGACACGTCCCGGGCTCCTCCTGGGCACACACCTGTCTTACCACAGTCCTTGTCCAGTCCCGCCAAACCCTCTCCCTACCCTACCCCAACGCTGACGGCGTCATTTCCAGCACACAATTGAAATTGAAATTGTTTACAACATGTACCGTATGCGCCGGTTTTTCACCAAAAGCCGGATGCGTCGGCTGCTGTCTCTGGGCCCTCCCAACTATGCCATACAGGGAACTTACAAGTCAGGGCTAGACCGTTAACCACCTAAATCCAACCTCTCCAATGGGGGTCGGGGGTTTTACTCCCCCCCGGGGAGGTGTGCAAGAAGAGCCGTGGGTTGCGTGCATTTAGGGTCGTGCGAAGGGGCAATGTGCGGAGGCGCGGCGGGAGGTCGTGCGGGACTTGATGCGGTATATGAGTAGGAGGTGATGCAGCCATTGGACAGTATGCGTGTGGAGTTGTGTGAGGATGCGAGACGTGTCGAGGCGTGCTTTGGAGACGAGTTTATCAGGAGGGTCGGTGCGGGCGGTGAGTAGGGAGGTGAGACTCGTGATGGTGGAGGAGTGCGGTGTACCTGTGCGGCTCATGTCGATGGGAAGGATGTCAACCACTGTGCCTGGCCAGTGGCTGCGGATGGCGTTTGCAAGGGGTGTGTATTTGGTTCGTATGAGGTCAGCTGTGTGGGAGAGGTTATTGTCTGTGCAGTACTTCCATCCCCCTATCTGAATTTTTTTGATGGATGCGTATCGGCGGCGACCGTTTGAGTGGCCCACGAATCGGGGTTCGAGGATGCGGATGAAGTCAGGTTTGTGTGCGGGGGGACGAAGCGGGGGGGGGGGGGGGGGGAGAATTTCAGGGGGGAGGACGGCGGGGCACGAGGTTAGGGAATCGGGCGAGAGACCTTCGTCAGCAGCAACCATGCGGGTGGGCATGTGTGTGGGGTGAGGTGGGTGGCCGTCAAGTGGAGTGTAGGCAGGGGTGGGGAAAGCAAATGATTTTATGGGCTTGTTACCGAAGTCTGCGGTGATGGTTTCCCAGCGTCCTCCGTTGTGACGTTCCAGTAGGGAGAGTAGTAGTTGCAGCGCGCTGTTGTGTCGGTCCTGTCTTAGACCAGACATGGAGGGGCAGTTACCGGCCATGTGGCCGTTGCTAGTGAATTGGCCACATAGGGTGCAGCACATGGTGGGGTTGTGAGTGAGTAGGCGGGTGTTGTGGACTCCCCACATGAATTCTTGTTTGTGTGTGAACTGGATATTTGTGAGGGTTGAATGTTTTTTGTGGTAAGAGAAACCGGCACCGTCCTTCGCGGCGCGGGCGAGGAGGGCTCCGTGTTTGGTTGTTTGCGAGAGAGGTGTGTGTGTGTGTTTGGTGCTGTAGGTGTGTGCGTCAGCATTGAGGTTGGTGTATCTGTAGGGTAATGGGTCTCCTAGGGTTTGTGGGATGAGGGTGTATGGCCAGGTCCAGTGGCCTATCGTGACCTCTGAACCCGTGGTGTATGTAGTGTCGGGTGGGTGGCTATCCGCGACTTGGTTAGCTAGAGTGTCTGCGAGGTCGTTTCCTAGTGAGTGGTTGTGTGCTTTAATTTTGCCGAGGTGTGTACGGATGCCTGCGTCGCAGCGGGTTTTAAGGGTGTGTGTGATGGATGAGAGGGTGTCGCGGTGAATGTTGTGCCGGTAAGCGGAAGGGCAGTTTAAGTAACCTTGTATGAGGCGGAGGGAGCACGCACTGTCAGTGAGGAGGTGGGTGCGGCCAAGTTGGAGGCCGATATCTATGCCTGCTAATTCAGCGCGATTTATTGTGTGTGAGGGAGGGGTAGAGGTCACCATGATTTTGATTCTGGTGTCCGAGGCGGGGTGGGTAGCTGCTCCTCCGAGGGGGGACGAGTTTCCTTTTTTAGAGCCGTCAGTGTATACAAAGTCCTGCCAGTTCCAAGCAAGAGTACCTCTGGTTGGGGGGTATTTTAGATGTACGCGGTCCGGGAGGGGGTACGTGAGAGGGTGATTTGGGTTTGGGGGGAGGTGGTATATACCTGCTGAGTGGGGTGAGTAGGTGTCAAAGAGGTGTGGGGGTGGGGGGGTGATGATGGGGTTGGGGAGGTGAGTGTCGTAGATAGATTCGAGGGTGTTGTGGATGCGGTCATGGCAGTGGGTGATGGGAGGGCGGAGAGGGCGAGGGGGTTGGCGACGAGGTATATGTCGACCATCCAGCGTGTGCCGAATGGGGTAGGGGTGGGGTTGCCAGTGTGTTGGTCGGGGGGTAGGAAGGTGTTTGCGTCATTGGGGAGGGTGTAAAGGTGGTGGGTGTATGGGGAGTTGATGTATTTGGAGTGGCGGTAGGGTGTGTGTTCCCATCGGGGAAGGATGAGGATGGTTGCGCTGGGTGTGTGAGGGGCTGTGAGGTGTGCGCTGGTGATTGCGTGTTCGATGGCTCGTCGCATGCATTCGTGGTCGTATTCGGGGTTGGCGATGTTGGTGCCTTGCCATGTGTGTGGGGCATTGCTGCCGCTAGATGAGAAGACGATGTCTTCGGGGTAGAGGGAGTGATAGGTGTGGGAGTGAAGGGATTTATTGAGGGGGTCGGAGTAGAGTTCTGTCTGGATGTGGAATGTGTGGCGGAGTGTTGTGAGTAGGTCTTCTCTAGTGGCCCATCTGTTTCGGGTGGTGGTGGCGGGTGTGGGTGAGTGGATTTCTGAGCGGGAACCCAGGCGAGTGAGGAGGTGGTAGACCGCCTCTTCGAACGTATGCTGCGAGAGGTCGGGGCGGAATAGTTGGTAGAGGTGGCGGACTCGGGGGCCGTTAAGGGTGGTGACCGCGCGGCCGTCGGGAGTGCAGAGTATGGTGGTGTCGTGGAGTGACGGGTGTGCGTGGATGGCGAATCTACCAGTAGGGAGCATGTCGAGGTCGGGGCTAATGGGGTCATGGTTGAATGTGATTAGGGGGTGTGACCACGGAGGGGGTCCGGGTTCTGGCAGAATGAGTGTGGTGGAGGGGACATAGCCGGAGTTAAATGCGGTGAGGGCGGTGGGGCCGGAGGGAGTCTCACTGATGGTGTCGTGGAGTTGTAGGCATGGGGCCCACTGCACTTCGTGGAGGCAGGTGAGGTCGTGTTGTTGGCCGCGAGCACACCACTCGCACTGCCATGTGGCGGGTCCCTGAGCTGGGCGGCATTGGGAGTGTATGGCAAAGTGCGGGCATGTGCAGCAGGTGGAGGAGGGTTATGTGTGCAGTGGGGCGTGACAGATGGAGCACGCGGTGGGGGAGGGGGAGGGGAGGCATACCGATGTGGGAGTGGAGGAGATGAGGCGGAAGCCGTCGTCGAGATGTAACTGAATGTCCCATTCCGTGAGGTGTTCCGGGGCCCATTCAACCATGTACTGCGTTTGGCCGTATTATGTGTCCTTGTGTTTGGAAATGATGCGTGTTACGTCGCAGGGGGGGTAGTGGTGGTCTGAGGGGGTGAGGTATTCTGTGTCTAAGTGTGGGGTGGGAGCGGTGGGGGTGGGGTGAGGGGTGCGGGGAGTGTAGATGCCGGATGAGAGGGTGGGGGGTGAGCGGGGGAGGTGAGGGGAGAGGAGGGGAATCCATGAGGGGTGTATAGTAGTGGGGGGGGATGCTTGGTTGGTAGTGAGGCTTGTGATGGGGAGGCGGTTGTGGATAGTATCGAGGGGTTCAGTGAGGATTGCGGCGAGGAGGCGGATGGGAACTGAGAGTGGGGTGGTGGACCCCGTGAGTGTGGTGATGGATTTGCATGATTTGAGGATTAAGGAGGATGAGGTGGCTCTGAGGAGGACTTGTGGCCACGTGGTGATGTTATTTTTCTACAGGGGGGTGAGGCGGGGTAGGAGGGAGGCGTGTGTTTTGCGGGGGGAGAAATCGCAGTAGGCTTGCTTGTATGTGTGAGGGTCGGTGATGTGAGTGGCTTTGTCCCGGAGTGAGGCGAGGAGGGCGTTGTCTTGAGTGGTGAAGTGGGCGCGGATTGTGGAGGCGATAGGGTTGGTGAGGGAGAGTGGAGGGATGTTGTGGAATAGGGTGCCCGCATCGCGGTGAGCTCTGACTAAGCACTTGAGTGTGGGTGGGGTGTAGCAGGATGACATGATGGATTCCGAGGGCCAGTGGGAGTACTTGGTGGAAAGGGTGCGTATGTGTGCGCGGGCCATGTGGCCTCTATAGCCTGAGTTGTTCATGATTTTATGTAGGTGGCAAACTGTGAGTTGTGCGGCGTGGGCTTTGAGGGAGGGGAGGCCGTATCCTAGGTCTGATGTAGGGCGGTGAAGGGCGGTGCGGGGAAGGTTACGTACCGAGGAGACGGCGGAGCGGAGTGCGCGGCAGATTTGTCCTTCGAGAGTGTCGAGTTGGGAGTCGGTGAAGAGGCCGAGCTGGAGGGTGAAATGCTTTCCGATGAGGAGTCCACGGATGACCCTGATTCTGCGGGATTGTGTTAGTGGGGAGGTGGAAAGGGTGGTGATGAGGGATGCAGTGGTACGTTTTAGTTCGTGCCAGTGTTTGGTGAAGTTGAGGGAGGTGTTCAGTTCTACCCCTAGGACGCGGTATGTGTCCTTGGGGCCAATGGAGGGGATGGGGGTCGGGGTGGAGTTTAGGGAGATGAAATGTGATTGCAGGCGGGATGCGAGGAGGGTAGTGTTGGCGAGGGTGAGGGCGTTGCCTGTGCGCCAGAGGGCGCCGGTGATGCAGCATTTTTGGATGTTGACGGTCATGCCCGTGTAGGCGCTGAAGAGGGAGAGTTTTCTGAGCTGGATGGTCATGTTGGGGGTCGAGCCTGTGGCGAGGCTGAGGTCGTCGGCGAAGCCGTGTCCTGGGTATGTGGCTGTGGGTTCTGTGGGGTCGACGTTAGTAGCGGGGGGGCCTGGGCGGTAGCCCCGGCTTCCCACGGTGAGCCAGCGAAGGAAGGGTTCAAGGAAGAGGGTGAATAGAAAGGGGGAGAGGGTGTCGCCTTGGAGGGTTCCGCGATTAATGTATATAGAAGGGGTGGGGCCATGTGGTGTAATATAGTCTGTGGTTGAGACCCCGTAGAGGTGTTCGTGTGAGGTGCTATTTTGGTTAGGCTAAGTTGGCAACCTTAGACTAATAGTAGAACCTAATCTCTGGATCTAATTATACAGCGTAGAGAGAATTAGTAAGATAGTCTTAGGAACAGGGTTTCTTACAATCTCGGTGTGGCGTAATTCTATTCTGTACCGGTCTCTCCTCTACCAGTAAGTCCCCGTCTTAAATATCCACACCTCAGGTGTTCTAGAAACAGCCTTAGAACCTGTAGCTTGTGCTGTCTGCTAACTAAACCAAACTATTACTAGTGATACAGGTCAACTGAGGTTACATGTACCGTCTATCTAACCTTATCGCACAAGCTCTTAGAACTATCTAGAAAAGAACTATCTAGAAGAGATACTGCTAGTAACTCTGTACTGTCGAGGGAAAATACGGCGATACAGTTGTACTGCCGTGATGACAATAAAAGAGTCACTGAATATCGCTAAGATACAGGTACCATTTAGAGGAAATAAATAATGTCAGATACTAGCAGTTAGCTAAATGGCTAGAATATGACACTCTCCCCTCCTTAAGCACCAGCGTCCTCGCTGTGCAGTACTCAGGGTCTTGGTTTCTTGGGGGTTCTTGCAGGCCAGCGATTGCGAAATCTGACAAAGTCAGGGGTGCCAGAAAATTCTCGATAAACATCCGTTCGAAGGAATTCGGAAAAGATGTTTAAGTGGTTGACTCCTCGCATGGGTTCCCAAGTGTCCTCGCTAGGTACGTTGAACGGTGCTGCCCAGCGGACCTTAAACAAAAGTCCCGTGCCATTGGAGTTAAAAGCCACGTCGAGTATTTTGTCGACTTCAAATCGCTTCGCATCGTGCACAATCGGAATTGGCTGCGCACTGTTGGCCTGTTCTGGTTCTGAATTCCATCTTTCCAGTAGACTGGCGTGTACAACATCGTGAATCCGTACTGCGGAGGGTAGCTTAAGCCGAAATGCAACCGGGGAAACTTCCTCCGTAATGAGAAACGGTCCAATGTAGCGGTCGCGTAGTTTAGAACATGGCTGTTGTACCAACCGTAGATTTGTCGCCTTGAGCTTAACCTTGCCGCCAACTGTAAAAGGTACTGGTAACCGGTGCCGATTTGCAGCGTCTTGCATGTGTGCCTGGGCTGCTTTGACGCATTCGTGGGCAAATCTGTGCATCTCGACCAGAATCTTCACTTGCTCCGGTAAAGTACGGCTAGGCTCGTTATCTTCAAATGTAGCCGTCGTTGGAGGTGTCGGCTCAAATCCTAGCGTCGCCTTAAATGGAGACATAGTCGTTGACGTAGAAACCGCTGCGTTGATCGCGAACTCCACGTTGGTAAGGTGTTGAACCCAGTCGTCGTGCAAGGGGTGCACATAGCATCGTATGACTTGCTCCCATGTCTGGTTTACTCGTTCAGTTTGGCCATCTGTCTGGGGGTGATAGCTCGTAGAGATATTAAGCTTGGTGCCAATAGCCCTAAATAGGGTTTGCCATAAGTCGCTCATAAACCGGGGATCTCGATCGGATATTAATTTCCGTGGTAAGCCAAAATGCCGAAAAACAGCGCGGTGCATAACTTTTGCTAATTGTTCCGCTGTAATCGTTTTCGTAATTGGCTCGACAATCGTCCGTTTCGTAAGCATACAGACGAATACCACCACAACATCATACCCATCGCACTCAGGAAGGTCCGTAATCAGGTCAAGCGATACATGCTCAAAGGGCCTGGTCGGTACCTCATGCGATTGAAGAAGTCCATAAGGCTTGTGTCGCGCTGCCTTGTTGCGTTGACAGGTAACACAGCTGCGTACATAGTGTTGTACTGTCCGCTTCATGTTAGGCCACCAAAACGTCCGGGTTACTGCTGCCAATAGTCGAATAATACGAGGGTGTCCCGCGGTCGGTGCGTCGTGTAGTTCGTACAGTACTCTTGATCGCAATGTAGAGACGTTCGGAACATACAGTCTTGTCCCGTAGGCGTACAAGAGTCCATTAGATTGACGTACCAGCCAGGTAGGCAGAGATTTCCGGGTAAGCAGATATTTGTCCGAATCATAAGCGCTTTTGATTTCCGCATGAAGTCCGGAGTCAGGATGTAACCGGGATTCCAAGGAAAAAATCTGTGCGTGTAACTCGCATTCTGCTTCGTCGTTGGTCCAATCGCGTAACAGTTGCAGCTTCTGTAATGAGTCCTTCACGTCAGGTCGGCGAGACAGAGCGTCTGCCTGGTTGACTGCTCCCTTCTTGTATACGATGTCCATCTGTCGCTGGTAAGGTGCTAAAACTTGAAGCCATCGCACCTGTCGAGTAGACAAATCGCGCTGCCGAAAGAAGTGTCGCAACGTGTCGTGGTCCGTAATTACTGTAAATCCCGCCGCGCCATCTAAGTAGCAACGGAACTTCAGTAGAGCGTCGCGAACTGCCAGTAGCTCTTGTTCGTGGACAAGATAGTGTACCTCATGCTTGTTCATCTTTCGAGCATGGTACGCAACAGGTTGTAATCCAATACCTTGGTCTTGTAATAGCACAACTCCTACTGCAAATCCAGAAGCATATGTGTACAGTGTGTACCTTGCATTAGGAGAAGTGTCAGGAATTACCGGTACTGGTGCACGTACCATCGCGTCTTTAATTTGCTCGAATGCTGACTCGGCTTGAGGAGTCCAGCGAAATTCCGGCGTCTTCTTGGTCATGTCTGTTAATGGGGTTGCTAGGGTTGCGAATTGGTTGATAAACCTCCGGTAATATCCAACAAGTCCCAGAAATCCACGTACTTCATTCACAGATTTCGGTCGGGGCCAATTCTGTACTGCCTCAACCTTGTCGGGGTCCATTCGGATCTGTCCAACTTCCACCACATGCCCAAGAAAATTGACGCTCGATCGTCCGAAGTAACACTTAGAGAGTTTGATATGCAACTGGTGTCGCTGCAGCTCTCGTAACACAAGTCGAATATGCTCGAGGTGTTCGTCGGCCGTCTTACTGTAGATCAAGACGTCGTCCAAATATACCACGCAGAACTTGCCAAGATACGGGGCTAAAACTCGATTCATCATCGCTTGGAATCCAGCTGGGGCGTTACAAAGTCCAAAGGGTAGAACGCAGTACTCGAACAATCCGTAATGAGTTCGGAATGCTGTCTTATGTATGTCGCGCTCCTTGACTCGAACTTGATGATAGCCTTTATGCAGGTCCAGCGTGCTGAAATAGTGAGCCCCATATAGCGAGTCGAGTAACTCATCAATCCGGGGTAACGGTGTTCGGTCTTTCCTCGTAAAGTCGTTGAGTTTCCGGTAGTCTACGCACATACGCATGGTACCATCCTTCTTGCGTACAAATAAAATCGGGGCACCGTACGGAGATTTAGACGGACGAATCCAGCCTTTTGCGAGTAAGTCTTGCAACTGTACTTGAACCTCCCGGAGTTCTGCTGGTGACATACGGTACGTTCGCTCCTTAGGTGGTTCATCGCACTCCAAATTAATTTCAAAGTCGCACTCGCGAGTTGGCGGTAGACCGTCAGGCTCCTTGATAATGTCCGTAAACTCATTCAGGGAATCTCGTAACAAAGTCGTCCACTCAGGTTGTTGATAAGTGTTGATGTCGTCGACCGCGTCCTGTACTTCTCGTAGTCCAATCACGAAGAGGTCTGTTGGTTGTTGTCTAAGCAGCTTTGCCATCGCATCCGCCTCCAAGTGATGTACTGTCACATGTACGGTGTACTCGTCGGCAGACACCATAGCTTCGCCAGTTTTACGGTCGCGAATCCTTTTAGTAGACCAATCTATATCCGGGTTGACGGCTTGTAACCAAGGTTGACCGAGGATAATGTCGAATTTATCCAGTTTTGTCGTAATTGCGTCCAGACGTATGTCCAGGGTCCCTACTGTGAGCACTTCATTCCGTAGTCGCTGGCGAGTCGTAGTTGTACTACCATCTGCCAATTTTATCCGGTATTTCTCTCCAGTAATCGTCGGGATGTGATGCTCCCGTACCCACTCAGCCTTGCAGAAATTTTCCGAAGCGCCAGAGTCAACCAAAATACGGCATCGATGTCCGCGTAAGGTGCCTCCCAACACTAACAGACTTGTTCCAGACTGGGTTGTGGATACATGTAGCGTCGCAGGAACACTGTCTTCTAGTCGGACGTTCTTGTTCATCCACCCGTCGATCGGTTTCCCAAAAGTCTCGTAACGAAGAGGGAACTGCTGTTCTCCACGGACTAGATAACCCGTACGCCGTGCCGAAATTAATTCCTTCCAGGTAGCCCATACTGCCGGAGAAGTTGACGTAGCGTCCGGTATCGATCCGGGTCGAACGCGAGCGATATACACGTAGCGCTTATTTTGTCCGGAAGACTCCGTCCCTAAAAGGCGTAAATTTGTTTCGCTCACCTTAAATCCAGTTGTCTCCGTAAGAGCTCGCACTGCTATGTATTCCGGGGTCGCGTCTTCAATCTCCTGTTTGCCACCAGGAAACCAGACCATGCCAGTGTCCTCTTTCGCTAGTAACACTCGTCGGCCATCGGTAACAAGAGTCGTCGAGTGAGTCCGATAGGTCTTCGGGGGATTCTGTAGGTTATGAGGCAGAAATCGAACTCGATCGGTGTCGTCGACGTAGACTTGCGTCGTCCATCTTGTCGGTCCAACATCTTGCCTTCTTCCTTCTATTCCATCGTTCGTGGGGCAGGTAAACACATGTTCTTTCGCCGCCAGCTCGTCGACAAGTCGAAAATTTCGCAGCAGCTTGAACCATGGTTTTGCCCTCCATTTTGGAACCACTATAACCGCTCTCAGATGGGGATGAAGCAGTTTACTCCGCAAATAATGGCCCAAAAAATCTTCTAATTCATTAAATGGCGCATTTAGCCAAATTCTCCGGTACTTCTGTAAATCTCTCTCCTGAAATGGGCGCGCCGGACAGCAAAAATCCTCCGCCACTTGAGAATTAAGGCCGTCATTATCGCTAGCTCCATCTAAGTCGAAAGGTCCGTAGGTCTGAGAGTACTTCAGGAAATACTCCCTATTCATCATCCAGTCGCTAAAGTCCTTGCTCCTAAAGACAAGCCTCAATGTCGTTTGAGGTAACGGGTCTCGTACTTCTTCTGTTCTGGTCTCTTCCTGAGTCGCTGTAGGAGACGAAACCTCATCCTGCAGCTTGCCGCGAGCTGCCGACTCAGGTCTCACTTTCCCGGCCGGGATTTCTTCGTTCTGTCGGTCTTCTTGTTCTTTCTGTCTGGGCAGTCGATAGCGATGTGTCCCTTCTTGTGGCAAATGAAGCACTTGCCCTCCTTCTTAAATCTGTCGACCTCCTCTTGAGTGAGGCGTCTAATCTCGTACAGCTCCCGCGGCTTTTCTTCGGTCGCGCCATGCGAATCTTCCTCCGACTCGCTGTCGATCTCCTCCGCTGCCTCTGAAAAGTCGTTGTCTTCTTCGATGGCGTTC
The DNA here is from genome assembly GCA_026401115.1 of Tetraselmis chui. NCBI lineage: Eukaryota > Viridiplantae > Chlorophyta > Chlorodendrophyceae > Chlorodendrales > Chlorodendraceae > Tetraselmis > Tetraselmis chui. The sequence goes on from JAPMLY010001321.1 coordinate 77,757, forward strand.
AGTCGGCCTGTCGAGCGTTGGATCGTCTCAATCTTGGTCTCCGCTGCCTCCGCTCGCAGAGCTGCTTGAATCGCCTCGTGTAGGGTCTTAGGGTTTTTCAGGGCAACCTCCTTATGAATCGAGGGTCTCAAACCGCGCTGGAAATCATGTACGTTATCTTCTTCGTGACGGTGAGGAAGCTCCAATAATTGTTCTCGAAAATAGTTCATATACTTCAGGACCGTGGTTTTCTGTCTTGCTTTGTCCAAATTCAATCTCGCTTGTTCCGCCGGTGTTCTTCCGCAGAATTCCTGAATTAAGGATTTCTCCATCTCAGAAACTCCGGAAAATCCTCCACCGACTTCATCTCCAGTCTGCGCAACTTGGGAGTACCACCACTTCGATAGTGGTACTTCCAGAAAGCCAGATACCCAGTACACTCCTCTTTGCTCTTCAGGGTTAGCGTTGTGATACCGTAGATACCCTCGTGCATGTCGGAACCAGTTTCTCAGCTCGTCGATGTTAGTCGTAGCGATGCTCTTGATCTTGGCTGGTTTGACATCGTTCGGCATCATGCTTGGCATCTCTCGCGTCCTCTCCGATCTCAATTGTTCTCCTCGAAGAAAATTCTCCGTTTCTCGGCTTCTGTTCACTCGTCCTTCAAAATGTTTGAAACCGTTGTCGACGTGGTCACGCAGTTGAGATAGCTCAGTCGAAAAAGTGTCAATTCGGTTACTTAGTCGTTGTAGCATCTCGGTGACGTGTACCGACATAGGCTCCATCGTGGGAAAAAAAGTATCCTACCGTTACTAAAGACAGTAAAAAGATCCAAAGTACTACTAAAGTACTACTGAACCACATAACGGGGATGGGTCGGTAGCTCGGATGAGCAACGCCGATCGTCTTCGCTCTGGGCCTGGCCTCCCATCGAGCGCAAGACTGGTGGACAGGGCCGCTTGACAGCGTGCACCATTCACCTCTCCCCACCCGAGCCTAGCTCACAATGGTCAGTGGATCCGTAGCGACACTAGACGGTACACACTCAAAGGCGCAGCTTACAGGGATTTGAATTTCGTCCCCCCGACAGCTATCGCGCCATCCACTTCAAAAACTACACATGTACCCCTCAAAGTACTGCGACATTCCAAAACAACACACCGCTTACAAAAAGCCTCTCCCCCGGGAGACGGCGCGCCACATCGCGCCCCTCCGAGCGTCCGGACGTCCCTGTCCGCCGCCAACATCCACCAAACCCAGGTCCCATCGGGCATGGTCGCGTGCAACCAACACGCGCACTACTCTCAAACACCAACTCGAAAAGCCACACTCACCCCCTACACTCATCTCCAATACTCGAAATCTAGCTCGATCGCCATGTCTTCGACCCCTACCCCCTCCCCCACCTACAGGCAGGCGCTTCTTCGGGATCCCCCGCCGCATGGCCGCTTCACGGACCTCTACCATCCCAGGAACGCACTCGCGGGACACCCGCTGACCCCGTTTCTCACCGCCCTCCAACTCAACCACCCCCAACAAATCCTGGGCACACCTTTGGACCCCCTTCCTCTCCGACGTGGACTCCAGACCCCCCTGGTCATGTCTCCCCCACGGTCAACCGAGGCCCTCGGACAGGCCAACGACTTCTCCACCCGTATGGTCGACTCACTCCTCCTTATAGGCCAGTATTCCAACACCCCCCCCCCCACCTCGCTCGATTCTGGATCCACGGCGTCTTCCTGCCGGATCCGACTCACTCCGACCCGATCACGTCGGCATGCTCGTTGGCCCGTCGCAGGCTCCTCGAGTGCCTCCATGACCTCACTGATCTCCCCAACCGCACTAAAAATATAATAGGCCGGGAACTCGCCCACCACACTCGGTGGACCGCGACCGCCTCTCGAACACTCCACCCCACGGCCCCGAAATGCGACGATGCCACACCCCTCCCGGTCGAGCTCCGCACGGGCTTTCAAGAAATCCACCTGACTATTCCCACCTCATGTATAGCGGTGGGCCTCCTGTACCAACTGACTTCACGCCAGCGTGAATTCAGTTCAGCCGGTCCAGTGCCCCCCTCCGCGACCTCCTCCCCTTCGCTCATGGAAAAACTAAGTCAGCAGAAAATTCGCTTTCTCCGTGATGCCTCGGCTCCAGGAGTTCCAGGCCGAAGGGTGAAAATCCGCTCCCCCATATTCACCGGTATCACCGGCCAAGAGGCCATCGCCCTCCTGCAGGACCTCCTCACCTCCGACCTCGCGACGGCTCTCACTTCGACCGGACCAACCTCCCCGACCCACACCCAGAGCAGACTCGAAGACTTACCCGAGCAAGCTCAGTTCACCCTCCAGTTCGCGGACGCCCTCCAACCGCTGGACACTCCCATCCCGATCGAGTCCGACCCATCCTCATTCTGGGTAAATATCCTCCACCTGCCCAATAATCCCATTCATTCACAGTCCGGCCATGTATCCCTTCACATATTTCCTTATTCACCCTATGAAACAGTACCCCCGGACCATTACCTTCACACCATTACCATCACACCCCCCCCCCCGTCACAGGCCATGTCCCAGGTTCGTCCTGGACTGACACCTGCCTCACCACAGTCCTCGTACAATCTCGCCACTCCCTCTCCCTTCCATGCATCAACTCAGACGGCACCATTCCACCCACACACTGGCTATACACCCTCTTATCCCAGACAGCCGCAGAATACCTCACACAACACACCCCCACATCCACCCCCCCCTCCCAACACCCCCTCAGCCTCTATCACTACACAACCCTGAAAAAATTCCCCGATGGCTCATACTTTCGCTCCCACCCATCCACCTCTCCCACCATCACCACCAGCATTCAAATATCCCTCAGCACTGAAATGTATTGCATCTCCTCCCTCCCTGACATCCAAATTTCTTCCACCACCCCGGCCAACACCTCCCCCTCCCCATGGCCCCTCCACCCCTCCACTGCCTCTCAACCCACCTCCACCTCCTCCTACCACGTCCAACCCCCCCCCAAGCCTCCAGCTCCCCCCACAGCCCTCCCCCCCACTCCTACCCCTACCCCCCTCCCTACCCTCACAGAAGACTCCTCCGAACCCATGGACTCCTCCTCCTCACCACCCCCCCCCCCCCACCCCCACACGCAACCCCCTCCCCTCTTCCCCGCTCCCCCGAACCCCACGCCTACCCTCACCCCCCCTCTTCCTCATTCCCTCCCCCACTCCACCTCCTCCGTTCCACCCGCACAAACAGGCACCCCTCCCCACCCTCGCCCCCCCACAGACCCCTCACTCAAACCCGCGCCCCCTGCGGGCATTACCAAGCACTCCCGCCCCTACCGCAAACAAACCTCCCCATCACCCCCACCCCGCGCCCCCCCGCGCCCCTCCCTCACACCCCAACACGTTACCACTACCCCCCCTCACCACCACAGCCCCAAACCTCCCCCGACCTCGGACACCCCCCTCCCCCCCACCAACCCCGCCCACCTTCCCCTTCCGCCCTCCTCCCCTGGAGAAGAAGAACTAGACTTCGGCGACTGTGACGACCCGCTGGAGGAAGACTTAGAGGAGACCACCGGCCCCCCACAGGCCAACACCGCCTCCCCCAGTCCCAACAGCTCCCCCAGGTCACCCCCGGCCGATACGGCCGTCTGTCATCATTAGTCCCCCTAAGGACGAACCCGAGGTTAGACCCCACACCTCCCTCCCCACTCCCCGCCCCCCAGCCCGACATACGCAGACACAATGTAAACACCGTGACTCGCTCCGCTCTCCCGAACCACTTTAACTCCCGCACCTGCAGCTCAACAGTGCATAACTACTTATTCGACCTCAACCTTGAACACGGCCTCCCCTCCGCCATCGGCAGCCTCGATATCTCCGCTGTCCTCTCCTTCCAACGGGGGCACTACCAGGACCTCTCCAATCTATCCTGCCTCGCTACCACAATAACCAAACTTCACTCCACTCCCTCCGCCACGTACACTGTTATCACTAACAACGAAGTCGATAACCACCACCACAACTCCCAATACCCGAGCCAATGGACGAACCTAGACAACCGAGGGGCGCCCGCCGGCGGCGCAGCGGCGGCGGCCCCGGAGGGGGGTGCGCTCGCAGGCCCGTCGGCACCTACCTCTACCTCCACGCGGTGGGCGCTGGTAACCCCATAGCCGTGCCAGGCCTGGCACGGTAGGGGGCTGAACGAGGTACCGGCAGCTGCGATCCGCGGGATCAGCAGCTGTCGGGAAGCCCTGTACGGAGGGTTTTGGAAAACATAATATCCGTACACCGACACAGGGATCTCCCGCTCGGCCTGTCCGATATGTCTTTTTCGCGACTAAATCCTCGCAGATACTCTCCCGACGATGGGGCGGGGGCGGCGTTTGCGATACATTTTTTGGCGAAGAGGGGTACGGACGGATCAGCGGAGGGACGAGGGTGTTGGAGCTGGCGGCGGACAGCTGGGAAGCAGCGCTTGGGACAGCGCTCGCTAGCTGTCGCCAGCCCTGCGAGAGTCTTAGGTCTCCCCTGGGGGCGAGGCCTGATGCTACGCAGGACGGAGGCTGGTCGCAGCCGGAGGAGCGACACGGTCTGGCGACGGCGGTCCTTAGGATCGCCCGCCGCCGGAAAAGCCCGGTACGGGGGGTTTTTGGAAAAAATTCCCGTACCCACCATCTTTTGAGGACCGGCGACTCGATCCCTTTGTTCTTCCAACCCCTTCCCTAGTCGGTACCCGGTTATCGATAGGCTGCCTCAGGCAGTGTGCCTAGGGTTATCGTAACAGCACACTGCTCGTAAAGGCGACCCCCTAACAACGTAAACCACCGGGGGAGGGTACGGACGGCCACAGCGCGATCAGACATGTGTTGGAAACAGACGGGAAAAGGACAGGGGACAGGAGAAAATCTGGCTCGGGGGCAGGAGAGCCAGCCGGACACCGTCTGCAGCCTAGTTATTCTCTCTTCTCAGCCCCCGAAGGAGGAGAGAAGACTCGGCTAGGTGGCGAGCTGCGTCGAGAGGAGCGGCTAATACCTCGGGCGGGGTGGAGCGCGGATCGGGGCGGGACCGACGACGACCTATGCGAGGGGAGTTTTTCACCTGCCTTTCCCCCCAAGCTCCGGCACGACCGGAGTCGCACGGGAGCCGAGGTCAGGCAGGTTCGCCTCGACCATCTCCAGCTGGACAGCCTTGCTGATCAGCGACCCCGCAGCGGCTGGAGCAGGCCGCGTAACGTGGAGACTAGCGACATTTTATATTTCATACTGTATCCAAAAAAAAATACGTATAGATCAGAAAATTATAAATACCTGGATACGGGTATGTTTTAGACGGTATCGTTACTGCCATTGGAGAGGTTGGGATTAGTGGTTCACGGTCTACCTCACGCTTAGAAGTCCAACTACAGGTTGAGCATAGCAAAAGGGGGGGCCCAGAGACTCCAGCCGGTTTTTACTGGTATTGGAGTGTTTAATTTCAAATTTCAAATTAGACAACCGAGGCACCCCCCCCCGCCCGGGGACACCTAACCACTCTCTCCTTGTCCTCACATGGCAACACTCACACTTCGGCCTCCTACACATCACTCACACCTCATCCACATGGGTGGACTCTCTTCATCACTCTCCTCCACCCGAACTCCTCACCCGCTCCCTCGCTCTCCTCTCCGACTGGAACTCCTCCCCCCCCCCTCCCGTCGGCACCCTCCGCATGCTCAATCCTCCTCGGCAAGACGACTCAGTCAGAGCATGGTCGTGCGGTACCCACGCCCTCATGCACACCTACTTCATCGCCACTGCTCCCCCAGACCATCCATACAATCCCCCCCCCTTCGACCCCCGAAACACGGTTTACACCCTCCACACTCTCCTATGGAACCACAACCACTACACTTCATCACCCTCAACACCCGCGGCCTACACACCTCCATTATGGATGTTGAACACCTCTCCACCTCCCACCAACCGGACGTCTTAATCCTCACCGAAACCAACCACGACACCCACAAGTCCCGCTGGCGCATAGCCCTCCCCCAATACCACCTCAAAAGCTCCCGACCTTGCTACTCAACTGTGCCCCTACCCAACGCAGGCGTTCTCTTCGCGGTCCGCCGAGCCTCATTCCAGTCTGCCACTGTCCTAACCCCGCCCCCCCACCTCATGCCGGACTAAAAATCGTCCCCCACTCAGGCACCCCTTACCTCCTTATAGGTACTTATATGCCCCAGCTCTACACCCCCCAACTGACCCGCCTCTACGCAGAAGTTGCAGCTTGGGGCCTCCGCCTAGCGGACGACCACCCGCAACACCGCACCCTCTGGGGAGGGGACTTCCAATCGACCACCCACACAGGTACAGGACACCCTGCCTTCACCTCCTTACTCAAATCCCACCTCCACCCCCTCCACGACCCCATCCCTACCTTCCCCCGCAGCGGGGGCTGCCTTGACCACTGGCTCACCACGCCTCCTTCACCTATCACCCTCCCACCATCCTCTTGCTCGATATTCCCCTCCCCCTCCCACTTTACTGACCACTCTGCAATCCACCTCGTCATTCCCGCCCCTTTCTCCCTCATGGCACACCCTCCCCCTCCCCATACCCACCCCCACACACATCACACAACGCGCAAACTCACCTTTCGACTTCCCCTCACACCCGACCACATAAAAGCGTACCAATCCAGCACCCCCGACCTCATCAACCAAACGGCCGCCCTCCACGCAGAAATACTCAACACCTCACACACCTCGGCCTCCCCCGACACCCTCGACACCCTAGCCTCACAATTCACCACACTCCTCTCCCATCACATGAACCACGCAGCCACAGTTTGGCCCCTCCTCCCCGCCAAGAAACCCCGCCCACCCCAAGCGTCCCTTGACCCTACTTGGCTAACAAATAAAACACGCACTCACATACTCAAACTCCGTAAATGCAGCAAAAATAACGGCCCCCTCCCCATCGCCCAAGCCCTCTTAAACACAACCGACTATCTCTCCCCTGACGCCATCAAACAACAGTGCCAAGCACGCATACGCCAGCTCCTTCACGCCACCACCACGGATAAGATAAAGAAAATAAAAACTCGAGCCAATGCGGCCTACGACACCTGCCCCAAACTCTCCCACCGCCGATTGAAAATTAAAAGCGGCCTCCTACCCCCCGCCGGCGCCGCCTCCACCCTCCACCGCATTACCAAACCCGATAAAACCACCGCATCCTCTCCCTCCGCCGTCATTGACGCGGTACACTCTCACTTCGCTAGCGAACTCGGCTGCGCCACCCCACACGAACTACCCACCCCCCCATGGGAACTCCCCGACAACCCCGACAACTTTACCATCGAACCCCGCGGTGACCCCTCTCTCACCCTTGCCGACATGATTACCCGCGACACTTTCGATAAAACCCTCAACTCCCTAGGCACCGGCAAAGCCCCCGGCCCCGACGGTATCCCCAATGAAATAATCAAATTCCTACCACCGGCGACCCGCTCCGCCCTCTTCTCTCTCCTCTCCCTCCTAGCACACAAATCCTACACCCCTCCTGATTGGTGCCACAGCACAACATGCCTCCTACATAAAAAAGGCGACCCCTCCCTCCTCGATAACTACCGCCCTATCGCCCTCATGAATAACCTCCTTAAACTATGGACAGCACTAATCAAAGATGCAGGCTCGAAGTACGCCGAAACCCACGGCATTCTCAGCGACCAACAGGACGGATTCCGACAACACCGCAGTATCCACGACGCCCTCTCCTCCCTCATTATGACAATGGAGGACGCGAAACTCCACAACAAAGACATCTACGTCATGTACGCAGATTTCAAAGGCGCCTTCAACGCCGCGGACCACCGTATCATGTTCAAACACATGCGTCAACTCGGTATGCCCCCCACCTTTGTCGACACATGCGAACACCTCTACGGGGTCTCAACCACAGACTATATTACACCACATGGCCCCACCCCTTCTATAGACATTAATCGCGGAACCCTCCAGGGCGACACCCTCTCCCCCTTTCTATTCACCCTCTTCCTTGAACCCTTTCTTCGCTGGCTCACGGTGGGAAGCCGGGGATACCGCCCAGGCCCCCCCGCTACTAACGTCGACCCCACAGAACCCACAGCCACATACCCAGGACACGGCTTCGCCGACGACCTCAGCCTCGCCACGGGCTCGACCCCCAACATGACCATCCAGCTCAGAAAACTCTCCCTCTTCAGCGCCTACACGGGCATGACCGTCAACATCCGCAAATGCTGCATCACCGGCGCGCTCTGGCGCACAGGCAACGCCCTCACCCTCGCCAACACTACCCTCCTCGCATCCCGCCTGCAAACTCAGTTCATCTCCCTAAACTCCACCCCGGCCCCCATCCCCTCCATTGGCCCCAAGGACACATACCGCGTCCTAGGGGTAGAACTGAACACCTCCCTCAACTTCACCAAACACTGGCAAGAACTCAAACGTACCACTGCATCCCTCATCACCACCCTTTCCACCTCCCCACTAACACAATCCCGCAGAATCAGGGTCATCCGTGGACTCCTCATCGGAAAGCATTTCACCCTCCAGCTCGGCCTCTTCACCGACTCCCAACTCGACACTCTCGAAGGACAAATCTGCCGCGCACTCCGCTCCGCCGTCTCCTCGGTACGTAACCTTCCCCGCACCGCCCTTCACCGCCCTACCTCAGACCTAGGATACGGCCTCCCCTCCCTCAAAGCCCACGCCGCACAACTCACAGTTTGCCACCTACATAAAATCATGAACAACTCAGGCTACAGAGGCCACATGGCCCGCGCACACATACGCACCCTATCCACCACGTACTCCCACTGGCCCTCGGAATCCATCATGTCAACCTGTTACACCCCACCCACACTAAAGTGCTTAGTCAGAGCTCAACGCGATGCGGGCACCCTATTCCACAACATCCCTCCACTCTCCCTCACCAACCCTATCGCCTCCACAATCCGCGCCCACTTCACCACTCAAGACAACGCCCTCCTCGCCTCACTCCGGGACAAAGCCACACACATCACCGACCCTCACACATATAAACAAGCCTACTGCGATTTCTCTCCCCGCAAAACACACGCCTCCCTCCTACCCCGCCTCACCCCCCTCTGGAAAAGTAACATCACCTCGTGGCCACAAGTCCTCCTCAGAGCCACCTCATCCTCCTTCATCCTCAAATCATGCAAATCCATCACCACACTCACGGGGTCCACCACCCCACTCTCAGTTCCCATCCGCCTCCTCGCCGCAATCCTCACTGAACCCCTCGATACTATCCACAACCGCCTCCCCATCACAAGCCTCACTACCAACCAAGCATCCCCCCCCACCACTATACACCCCTCATGGATTCCCCTCCTCTCCCCTCACCTCCCCCGCTCACCCCCCACCCTCTCATCCGGCATCTACACCTCCCGCACCACTCACCCCACCCCCACCGCACCCACCACACACTTAGACACAGAATACCTCACCCCCTCAGACCACCACTACCCCCCCTGCGACGTAACACGCATCATTTCCAAACACAAGGACACAGAATACGGCCAAACGCAGTACATGGTTGAATGGGCCCCGGAACACCTCACGGAATGGGACATTCAGTTACAACTCGACGACGGCTTCCGCCTCATCTCCTCCACTCCCACATCGGTATGCCTCCCCTCCCCCTCCCCCACCGCCTGCTCCATCTGTCATGACCCCCTGCACATAGAACCCTCCTCCACCTGCTGCACATGCCCGCACTTTGCCATACACTCCCAATGCCGCCCAGCTCAGGGACCCGCCACATGGCAGTGCGAGTGGTGTGCTCGCGGCCAACAACACGACCTCACCCACCTCCACGAAGTGCAGTGGGCCCCATGCCTACAACTCCACGACACCATCAGTGAGACCCCCTCCGGCCCCACCGCCCTCACCGCATTTAACTCAGGCTATGTCCCCTCCACCACACCCATTTTGCCAGAACCCGGACCCCCTCCGTGGTCACACCCCCTAATCACATTCAACCATGACCCCATCAACCCCGACCTCGACATGCTCCCTACCGGTAAATTCGCTATCCACGCACACCCATCACTCCACGACACCACCATACTCTGCACTCCCGACGGCCGCGCGGTCACCACCCTTAACGGCCCCCGCGTCCGCCACCTCTACCAACTCTTTCGCCCCGACCTCTCGCAGCATACGTTCGAAGAGGAGGTCTACCACCTCCTCACCCGCCTAGGTTCCCGCTCAGAAATCCACTCACCCACACCCGCCACCACCACCCGTAATAGATGGGCCACCAGAGAAGACCTCCTCACAGCTCTCCGTCACACATTCCGCATCCAGACAGAACTCTACTCCGACCCCCTCAATAAATCCCTTCACTCCCACACCTACCACTCCCTCTACCCCGAAGATATAGTCTTCTCATCTAGCGGCAGCAATGCCCCGCACACCTGGCAAGGCACCAACATAGCCAACCCCGAATACGACCACGAATGCATGAGACGAGCCATGGAACACGCAATCACCAGCGCACACCTCACAGCCCCTCACACACCCAGCGCAACCATCCTCATCCTCCCCCGATGGGAACACACACCCTACCGCCACTCCAAATACATCAACTCCCCATACACCCACCACCTTTACACCCTCCCCAATGACGCAAACACCTTCCTACCCCCCGACCAACACACTGGCAACCCCACCCCTACCCCATTCGGCACACGATGGATGGTCGACATATACCTCGTCGCCAACCCCCTCGCACTCTCCACCCTCCCATCACCCACAGCCATGACCGCACTTCACAACACTCTCGAATCTATCTACGACACTCACCTCCCCAACCCCATCATCACCCCCCCTCCTCCACACCTCTTTGGCACCTACTCACCCCACTCAGCGGGTATATACCACCGCCCCCCAAACCCAACTCACCCCCTCACATACCCCCTCCCGGACCGCGTGCATCTAACGTACCCCCCCACCAGAGGCACCCCTGCTTGGAACTGGCAGGACTTTGTATACACAGACGGCTCGAAAAAAGGAAGCTCGTCCCCCCTCGGAGCAGCAGCTACCCACCCCGCCTCGGACACCAAAATCAAAATCATGGTGACCTCTACCCCTCCCTCACATACAATAAATCGCGCTGAATTAGCTGGCATAGATATAGGCCTCCAACTTGGCCGCACCCACCTCCTCACAGACAGTGCGTGCTCCCTCCGCCTCATACAAGGTTACTTAAACTGCCCTTCCGCTTACCGCCACAACATTCACCGCGACACCCTCTTATCCATCACACACACCCTTAAAACCCGCTGCGACGCAGGCATCCGTACACACCTCGGCAAAATCAAAGCCCACAACCATTCCCTAGGCAACGACCTCGCAGACACCCTCGCCAACCTCGTCGCGGATGGTCACCCACCCGACACTACATACACCACAGGTTCAGAGGTCACGATAGGCCACTGGACCTGGCCATACACCCTCATCCCACAAACCCTAGGGGACCCCATACCCTACAGATACACCAACCTCAAAACCGACGCACACACCTACAGCACAAAACACACACACACTCCTCTCTCGCAAACAACCAAACACGGAGCCCTCCTCGCCCGCGCCGCGAAGGACGGCGCCGATTTCTCTTACCACAAAAAACACTCAACCCTCACAAATATCCAGTTCACACACAAACAAGAATTCATGTGGGGCGTCCACAACACCCGCCTACTTACTCACAACCCCACCCTGCGCTGCCCCCTATGTGGCCAATTCACTAGCAACGGCCACATGGCCGGTAACTGCCCCTCTATGTCTGGTCTAAGACAGGACCGACACAACAGCGCTCTGCAACTCCTACTCTCCCTACTGGAACGCCACAACGGAGGACGTTGGGAAACCATCACCGCAGACTTCGGTAACAAACCCATAAAATCGTTTGCTTCCCCCACCCCTGCCCACACTCCACTTGACTGCCACCCACCTCACCCCACCCACATGCCCACCCGACTTGTTGCTGCTGACGAAGGTCTCTCGCCTGACTCCCTAACCTCATGCCCCGCCGTCCTCCCCCCTGAGATTCTCCCCCCCCTGCTTCGTCCCCCTGCACACAAACCTGACTTCATCCGCATCCTCGAACCCCGATTCGTTGGTCACTCCAACGGTCGCCGACGTTACGCATCCATAAAAAAGATTCAGATAGGGGAATGGAAGTACTGCACAGACAACAACCTCTCCCACACAGCCGACCTCATACGATCCAAATACACACCCCTTGCAAACGCCATCAGAAGCCACTGGCCAGGCACAGTGGTTGACATCCTCCCCATCGTCATGAGCCGCACAGGTACACCGCACTCCTCCACCATCACGAGTCTCACCTCCCTTCTCACCGCCCGCACCGACCCTCCTGATAAACTCGTCTCCAAAGCACACCTCGACACGTCTCGCATTCTTGCACAACTCCACACGCATACTGTCCAATGGCTGCATCACCTCCTACTCATATACCGCATCAAGTCCCGCACGACCTCCCGCCGCGCTAAAACCCCCGACCCACATTGGAGAGGTTGGATTAGGTGGTTAACGGTCTAGCCCTGACTTGTAAGTTCCCTGTATGGCATAGTTGGGAGGGCCCAAAGACATCAGCCGACGCATCCGGCTTTTGGTGATAAACCGGCGCATACGGTACATGTTGTAAACAATTTCAATTTCAATTTCAATTTCCATCGTGGGACTCGATCCTTCTCGCACTGTCTGTCTTCTACCATTTGTCGACGTCGGCTGTGTCGGCCCAGAAGGCGCCCCCTCTGGTCGACCATCAACTTCCTCTGGTAGTCTCTCTCCTGCTCGGTTAGACATCTTCGTCTCGTCTAGCTGTTCTGAGGCTCCGAAACCACGTGTGAGGTGCTACTTTGGTTAGGCTAAGTTGGCAACCTTAGACTAATAGTAGAACCTAATCTCTGGATCTAATTATACAGCGTAGAGAGAATTAGTAAGATTGTCTTAGGAACAGGGTTTCTTACAATCTCGGTGTGGCGTAATTCTATTCTGTACCGGTCTCTCCTCTACCAGAAGTCCTCGTCTTAAATATCCACACCTCAGGTGTTCTAGAAACAGCCTTAGAACCTGTAGCTTGTGCTGTCTGCTAACTAAACCAAACTATTACTAGTGATACAGGTTAACTGAGGTTACCTGTACCGTCTATCTAACCTTATCGCACAAGCTCTTAGAACTATCTAGAAAAGAACTATCTAGAAAAGATACTGCTAGTAACTCTGTACTGTCGAGGGAAAATACGGCGATACAGTTGTACTGCCGTGATGACAATAAAAGAGTCACTGAATATCGCTAAGATACAGGTACCATTTACAGGAAATAAATAATGTCAGATACTAACAGTTATCTAAATGGCTAGGATATGACAGTTCGTATGTGTCGACAAAGGTGGGGGGCATACCGAGTTGACGCATGTGTTTGAGCATGATACGGTGGTCCGCGGCGTTGAAGGCGCCTTTGAAATCTGCGTACATGACGTAGATGTCCTTGTTATGGAGTTTCGCGTCCTCCATTGTCATAAGGAGGGAGGAGAGGGCGTCGTGGATACTGCGGTGTTGTCGGAATCCGTCCTGTTGGTCGCTGAGAATGCCGTGGGTTTCGGCGTACTTCGAGCCTGCATCTTTGATTAATGCTGTCCATAGTTTAAGTAGGTTATTCATGAGGGCGATAGGGCGGTAGTTATCGCGGAGGGAGGGGTCGCCTTTTTTATGTAGGAGGCATGTTGTGCTGTGGCACCAATCAGGAGGGGTGTAGGATTTGTGTGCTAGGAGGGAGAGGAGAGAGAAGAGGGCGGAGCGGGTCGCCGGTGGTAGGAATTTGATTATTTCATTTGGGATACCGTCGGGGCCGGGGGCTTTGCCGGTGCCTAGGGAGTTGAGGGTTTTATCGAAGGTGTCGCGGGTAATCATGTCGGCAAGGGTGAGAGAGGGGTCACCGCGGGGTTCGATGGTAAAGTTGTCGGGGTTGTCGGGGAGTTCCCATGGGGGGGTGGGTAGTTCGTGTGGGGTGGCGCAGCCGAGTTCGTTGGCGAAGTGAGAGTGTACCGCGTCAATGACGGCGGAGGGAGTGGATGCGGTGGTTTTATCGGGTTTGGTAATGCGGTGGAGGGTGGAGGCGGCGCCGGCGGGGGGTAGGAGGCCGCTTTTAATTTTCAATCGGCGGTGGGAGAGTTTGGGGCAGGTGTCGTAGGCCGCGTTGGCTCGGGATTTTACTTTCTTTAATTTATCCGTGGTGGCGGCGTGAAGGAGCAGGCGTATACGTGCTTGGCATTGTTGTTTGATGGCGTCAGGGGAGAGATATTCAGTTGAGTTTAAGAGGGCTTGGGCGAAGGGGAGGGGGCCGTTGTTTTTACTGCATTTACGGAGTTTGAGTATGTGAGTTCGTGTTTTCTTTGTAAGCCAAGTAGGGTCAAGGGACACTTGGGGTGGGCGGGGTTTCTTTGCGGGGAGGAGGGGCCAAACTGTGGCTGCGTGGTTCATGTGTTGGGAGAGGAGTGTAGTGAATTGTGAGGCTAGGGTGTCGAGGGTGTCGGTGGAGGCCGAGGTGTGTGAGGTGTTGAGTATTTCTGCGTGAAGGGCGGCCGTTTGGTTGATGAGGTCGGGGGTGCTGGATTGGTACGCTTGTATGTGGTCGGGTGTGAGGGGTAGTCGAAAGTTGAGTTTGCGCGTTGTGTGATGTGTGTGGGGGTGGGTATGGGGAGGGGGGGGATGTGCCATGAGGGAGAAAGGGGCGGGAATGACGAGGTGGATTGCAGAGTGGTCAGTAAAGTGGGAGGGGGAGGGGAATATCGAGCAAGAGGATGGCGGGAGGGTGATAGGTGAAGGAGGCGTGGTGAGCCAGTGGTCAAGGCAACCTTCACTTCGGGGGAAGGTGGGGATGGGGTCGTGGAGGGGGTGGAGGTGGGATTTGAGTAAGGTGGTGAAGGCAGGGTGTCATGTACCTGTGTTGGTGGTTGTTTGGAAGTCCCCTCCCCAGAGGGTGCGGTGTTGCGGGTGGTCGTCCGCTAGGGGGAGGCCCCAAGCTGCAACTTCTGCGTAGAGGCGGGTCAGTTGGGGGGTGTGGAGTTGGGGCATGTAGGTACCTATAAGGAGGTAAGGGGTGCCTGAGTGGGGGACGATTTTTAGTCCGGCGATATGGGGGATGAGGTGGGGGGGGCGGGGTTAGGACAGTGGCAGACTGGAATGAGGCTCTGCGGACCGCGAAGAGGACGCCTGCGTTGGGTAGGGGCACAGGTGAGTAGCATGGTCGGGAGCTTTTGAGGTGGTACTGGGGGAGGGCTATGCGCCAACGGGATTTATGGGTGTCGTGGTTAGTTTCGGTGAGTATTAAGACGTCCGGTTGGTGGGAGGTGGAGAGGTGTTCAACATCCATAATGGAGGTGTGTAGGCCGCGGGTGTTGAGGTTGATGAAGTGTAGTGGTTGGGATGTGTGGTGTGGGAGGATGGGGGAGGGGAGGGAGGGGGTGGTGCGGGGGGGGTCATCGGGGGGGCGTTCGACGGGTGGAGGTTGGAAGGGAGGGGGGAGGAGAGGAGGGGAGGGGGGGAAGAGAGGAGTGGGTGGGGGCTGAGGGGGGGGGGGTATTGTGGGGGGGTGGAGGGCGTCGAGAAGGTGGTGGCGGCCCTGCGGGAGGGGGGCGGAGCGGAAGGTGTGCTTCCATAGGAGAGTGTGTAGGGAGTAAACCGTGTTCCGGGGGTCGAAGGGGGGGGGGGATTGTATGATTGGTCGGGGGGAGCAGTGGCGATGAAGTAGGTGTGGAGGAGGGCGTGGGTACCGCACGACCATGCCCTGTCTGAGTCGGTTTGCCGAGGAGGGTTGAGCAGGCGGAGGGTGCCGACGGGAGGGGGGGGGAGGAGTTCCAGTCTGAGAGGAGAGCGAGGGAGCGGGTGAGGAGTTCGGGTGGGGGAGAGTGATGAAGAGAGTCCACCCATGTGGTTGAGGTGTGAGTGATGTGTAGGAGACCGAAGTGAGAGTGTTGCCATGTGAGGACCAGGAGAGAGTGGTTAGGCGTCCCCGGTCGGGGGGGGGTGCCTCGGTTGGCTAGGTTTGTCCATTGGCTCGGGTATTGAGAGTTGTGGTGGTGGTTATCGACTTCGTTGTTAGTGATAACAATGTACGTGGCGGAGGGAGTGGAGTGAAGTTTAGTTATTGTGGTAGCGAGGCAGGATAGGTTGGAGAGGTCCTGATAGTGCCCCAATTGGAAGGAGAGGACAGCGGAGATATCGAGGCGGCCGATGGTGGTGGGGAGGCCGTGTTCAAAGTTGAGGTCGAATAAGTAGTTATGCATTGTTAAGCTGCAGGTGCGGGAGTTAAAGTGGGTCGGGAGAGCGGAGCGAGTCACGGTGTTTACAGTGTGTCTGCGTATGTCGGGTTGGGGGGTGGGGAGGGAGGTGTGGGGTCTAACCTCGGGTTCGTCCTTAGGGGGACTAATGATGACAAACGGCCGTATCGGCCGGGGGTGACCTGTGGGAGTTGTTGGGACTGGGGGAGGCGGTGGTGGCATGTGGGGGGCCGGTGGTCTCCTCTAAGTCTTCCTCCAGCAGGTCGTCAGAGTCGCCGAAGTCGAGTTCTTCTTCTCCAGGGGAGGAGGGCGGAAGGGGAAGGTGGGCGGGGTCAGTGGGGGGGAGGGGGGTGTCCGAGGTCGGGGGAGGTTTGGGGCTGGGGTGGTGAGGGGGGGTAGTGTTATCGTGTTGGGGTGTGAGGGAGGGGCGCGGGGGGGCGCGGGGTGGGGGGGATGGGGAGGTCTGCTTGCGGTAGGGGCGGGAGTGCTTGGTAATGCCCGCAGGGGGCGCGGGTTTGAGTGAGGGGTCTGTGGGGGGGCGAGGGTGGGGAGGGGAGTCTGCTTGTGCGGGTGGAACGGAGGAGGGGGTGGGTGGAAGGGGATGAGGAAGAGGGGGGGTGAGGGTAGGCGTGGGGTTTGGGGGAGCGGGGAAGAGGGGAGGGGGTTGCATGTGGGGGTGGGGGGGGGGGGTGAGGAGGAGGAGTCCATGGGTTCGGAGGAGTCTTCTGTGAGGGTAGGGAGGGGGGTAGGGGTAGTAGTGGGGGGGGGGGGCTGTGGGGGGAGCTGGAGGGTTGGGGGAGGGGTGGACGTGGTAGGAGGAGGTGGAGGTGGGTTGAGAGCCAGTGGAGTGGTGGAGGGGCCATGGGGAGGGGGAGGTGTGGGCCGGGGTGGTGGAAGAAATTTGGATGTCAGGGAGGGAGGAGAGGTCGAGGGGGAGGTCGTCGTCCTCCAGCATGTGGAAGTCGGAGGGCTCCATGTGCCACTGGCTGGTGACTTGGGTGTCTGTGAGGTGGCGGGACCATTGGAGAAGGAGGGCGGGGGGTTGCGGTGGAGGGTGTTTCTTTTTGTGATTGTGAGGGGAGGCGGAGAAGGGGGTGGTGGTGAAGATAGGGTCCGTGAGTCGGGCCTTACCAAAGGTGGAGTAGTGGTGGGGGGTGATGTTGAGGGTGCAAGTGGATGGAATGCGTGTGCCTCGGTGGGTGTATGTGTGTGTGAGGGGAATGGAGACTGTGCCGTTAGTGGAGATGAGGATGCAATACATTTCGGTGCTGAGGGATATTTGAATGCTGGTGGTGATGGTGGGAGAGGTGGATGGGTGGGAGCGAAAGTATGAGCCATCGGGGAACTTTTTCAGGGTTGTGTAGTGATAGAGGCTGAGGGGGTGTTGGGAGGGGGGGGTGGATGTGGGGGTGTGTTGTGTGAGGTATTCTGCGGCTGTCTGGGATAAGAGGGTGTATAACCAGTGTGTGGGTGGAATGGTGCCGTCTGAGTTGATG
>JAPMLY010001322.1:0-85000 GCA_026401115.1 Tetraselmis chui
GAATGAAGAGGGAAGGGTGGGCGGTGGTGAGGCGACTGCAGGGGTGGAGGTTGATGAAGCGAAGCAGGAGGTAAGGGTGGGTGGTGGCGAGGCATCTGCATGGATGGGAGGTGAAGAGGTGGTGGAGGAGGGAAGGGTGGGTGGTGGTGAGGGCAAGGAGGAGGGGGGGACGATGCTGGATGTTATGTTAGAGCGGTTACCCAGCGAACAACTATTCTTTGGCTTGGAACCCGCGACGGATACGGCAGTGACGAGTGGTACTGATGTGGGTGGTGGTGGCGGGGGAGGGGAGGGGGCTGGGAAGGGGCAGGGGCTGGAGTTTTTTGATGTGGACATCGAGGAGCTGGCAATCGCGAATGTCGATTTCGCAGTGCCCTTTGTGTCTCCGACGGCAGCCCACTGTGAGGCGTCTTCGAGTGGGAAGGATTGGATACGCGGGGAGCAGGCGGGGGTTGAGGAGGGGAGAGAGGCGGGGGAAGGGCGTAGCGAGGCTGGAGAGCAGGTGGAGCTGGAGAGGCGGAGGAGCATGGCGGAGCTGAAGAGAGGAGCTGAAGAGGTAGCGGTGTTGGATGACGTTATGGTGGGCGCTATGGATGGTAGTGGTGTTGGGGATGCGGATGGAGCCACGAGAGCGTCTGACGGGGAATTGCAGAGGGATGAGGCTGAAGGTGGTGGTGGTGGTGGTGGTGGAGTTAGTGCTGATGGGGTCATGGGACCGTTTGAAGGGGGATTCGAGAGAGACGAGGCTGAAGATGGCGATGCTGGTGACGGTGAAAATGCGAAGGGAGCCATGGGAGCGTCTGGTAGTGGCGTCGTAGAGGGTGAGGCTGATGGTGGTGATGCGGGCGAAGCCGTGGAAGCGTCTGGTATGGGCGTGGAGCAGGTTGAGGCTGCTGAGAATGTTGGTGGTGGGGGTGAGAGTGCGGATTTTGTCAAGCCCGCGGTGCAGTCTCTGGGCGGTGAGGTGGAGGCGGAAGCGTTTCGGAAGGCGTTTTATGCCTTTCTGGAGCAGCGTAGCCTACCGTTTAAGGAGCCCCGAATCAGTGCGGTGCGTCGCGACATTTTTTTCATGAGTTAGTCAATTATATTATTGTTTACCGAATCTGTGATTTTGTTGCATTTATGCGTATTAATCTGCGTTGTTCGAGTGGCGATTTGTGCTTATTTGCCTCGGATTGCGACAGGCGCCCATCTGTGTTTACGCTCTTTGGCAAGCAGTGGGGCAATCCGGTGGCTACACCGCTGTCTCGAGTTGCAAGTTATGGGCGGCCGCCGCGCGGATGTTCGGCGCGTCCGAGACACTCACCTGCGGCGGCCACACCATGCGCCAGAACTACATCAACTCCGGCCTGCACGCACTGGAGTTGGCGATCAAAGGGGGCGATGTAGTTGAGGGGGTGACGCTGCCGGAGGAGTCTGAGGACGCGCCTCTGGTGAAACGCGCTGGGGTCCCTGGCCGGCGCCGCTTGCGAGTGTCCGATGAATATCCTTCATCAGCAACAGGAATTCCGGGGAGAGGTCCGACGAATCGCGCTCCGACCCAGATGTCCATTCTGGCCTTGGTACGGAAATCCACTACCAACGATGACGGGGCGGAAGGATCTACGGAGCCGACAGTGGCTGAATTCGATGAGTTGCTTATGGGCGACCCAGAGTCGGTGCCGCGAGTCGGCGACGCCGTCGACGTGCGTGCGTTGAGCAAGGGACTGCGGGGCGCGTGGGTTCCGGGTCGAGTGGTTGACGTGGCCCAGGGCAGCCAGTGGGAGGGCGGCTTCCGCTTCCTTGTCGCCCCTCTCCCGGTAAGCACTCCCACAATATCGTTTCCATCGTCCCTGCCGTATTCCGGGCGCGACAATATAGTTGACAGTTACTCGATGTGCTGCAACGTAAGGCTCCCTTTTGTAAATACCCGTCATCCACTGTGGCCATTGCGGGCCATTGATTCGTCTATGACGCCCCCGACTTGCACTCGCTCGACGTCTCATTGGGCGTCGAAAGCTAGCGGCTATGTGTTTCTGATATAAGCGCGCTATTTTTCTTCTGATTGTAAGCGTTGCTATGCTGATATTTTTGTGTCTTGCGCTGCGACGGCTTAGGACAAGGACGGCGGCGGCGTGATTTCGCCGGGGCCGTCGGCCTCGGGGCGTGAACCCACGGAATGGGTGCCGCTGATCCACCGCGGTGCGGAGGCGCAGCAGCTGCCGCACCCTCTCGTGTGTCTTCGCCACTCGTGGTCAGCGACGTCGCCGTGCTTGTCCGCTGCGTCTGAGCCGGGAACGCGAGTGGAAGGCCACTGGGGCGGCGCCTGGTGGGCAGGGTCACTGTTACCGCCCGAGCCATCACCGTCGATAAACACAACTACTAACGAGCCACAACCCACAACTGAGTCATCAAGCATCGCCGCTGCGCCTATGCGCGTCCTTATGGACCCGCCACCGGACGGCGAGGGCGACATTCTGACCTTCGACGCCGGCGATCTACGTTTAGCGCACCCTGAAGTATATACGCCGTGTCATGACAGGATTACTCGCCGCTTATTTGCAAAGGATGTATATTTTGACGGCTCTCGACCGATGTACACGTGCTTCGCCCGTGAGTAATGTGCGGTGTCCCAACTAATTTGCATGCG
The DNA here is from genome assembly GCA_026401115.1 of Tetraselmis chui. NCBI lineage: Eukaryota > Viridiplantae > Chlorophyta > Chlorodendrophyceae > Chlorodendrales > Chlorodendraceae > Tetraselmis > Tetraselmis chui. Next base: position 2,630 of record JAPMLY010001322.1, read on the forward strand.
CTATGTTACAGGAAGGGAAGGGCTATGGCGTGTTGCGGGCCGCCACGAGAGAGTTGGAGGTATAGCATTGTCCGATATGTATAGTCCGATATGCACCTGCCGCCGACTATTCACGCGTCATATGATGATAAATATAGCTAATGCGCTGCTTAGCCCAGCAGCACAACGTGGGCTGTCTTTGACGTAACCTGTCTTTGTCGGCAATAAGCGGAGTTTGTGCTCACATTCGAGCGACGTACATATTGCTGTTGTATGTTGCTGCGTTGCCGTGATTTATGTTATTATTGGTTGTGGGTGCAGGTGGACGTCGGGTTCCGCGACCAACAGCGGCGGCTGCAGTCTGTAAAACACACTGTGGACGGCTTCCCCTTCGACTCTTTTTGCCATATCGACCTCATGCCGCGAAAATTACGCGACATGGCGACCACGCTCCCCGCTACTCTCTCCGCTGCTCCCCTACCTGAAAACTCATCTCCACGTCCAGTTGCGCCGGATGCTACTGCTGTCGTCGACCCCTCATCATCCGGCCCCGCGATCATCAGTACTCCCGTCCCCTCGCTGCCGTCATTGCCTCCGCCGGAGCTTCAATCAGACGGCAATAAGGGGCATGATAGTGTGGCAAACGTAGCAAAAGCGATTGATACTATGGTGGCTGTTACTGGCGACGAGGGCCATGCTGCTACTGCTGCGGCTGAAGCCGAGCCCGGCGTCCAACCTGCGGCGAGTGGGTGAGGCTGCGATGGTGTGATCTTCGAGTCGTGCACGTATCATGTTGAACCATCCGAGAATGATACCCCACAAGCTCGGAGTCGCGGGATATTTTGCTCGTTTACATCGTTCGAGCACCACCTGACCTGCGCTTGGTCTCGCATCACGTGTGGCCGATTTCGCCGGCCACCTGGTCATGTTGCAAATTTTGCCGTCGCCCGTTTATCTACTTTAACCGAGTCGAAGGCGTGCGGCTTCGGCTTCGGTGTACTGTCTGATACGGCAGTACGTGACGTTCTGCTCCGGTTGCGAGTACTTGTTGGCTTGTTGTGACAGCCGCGCGAAGATAGAAGCGGTGTAACTTGGGGGCCGGGTCATTCATCCCGCCCTCTTCTCCCATGTTGAGATGTTGAGCAGCAGACCAATCCTCATTGGCCTGAAATAGATAGCGTCCGGGGCGAGTCGCGCGCCCTTTTGTCGAGAAGCACATTTCGCGTCAGAACTCAATTTAATTTTCAGAGTTGGTTTAGACTTTCATAGTCTCTGCTTTGCATCGACACGCATCGCAAAAACAGGACGTGCGTGGCAACTGACGCTAAACTTAACATTCTTATCGATAGTAGTGATATAGTCCTTACATAGTCGCCAACGAAACCTTAATCGATATACGATCGAGCGCTATATACAAGCGGGTGAGAAGTCAGCGCGCGGCGACGCCTGCCAATGACCGAGACTTCCGTTATATGTTGTACTGCCTCAAGCACCACCTTCCAACCATTAGGCTTCTCTACTTGGAATTGCTAGCGACTCTTTTCTATTCCCCTGCGTTGCTCGAAGTTCACCCTTCTTCCTGTAAATTACATAAAGCGGCGAAGGCGGGGAGCCCCATCCCACCCGGAGGCGTCACCCGTCTCGCCATTAGCCCTGCGCCCGTCCGGAGCCCGGCACACACCGGAATCTTCACCCGCAAATTAGGTTCTACGGGCGGCTTCACTCTTTGCTTGATGAGAGCGGTGGATACCATCGCTTTAATCATTGATGTGAGGTGTCGGCAGGCTTGGCGACGTGGGAGTCGATGATGTATTGTGTAATAATGTCGGGATTTTGGTCCCTTGAAATTCTATTTTTCAGTTTCCATTGGTAGAGGCATTCCCCCCCCCCCCCCCCCCCCCATGCGGTTTCCCTCTCGTGTGACTTCAACGAAGCATGCAAAGTTTGTCTCATTTGACGCCCAATAATCCAATCCATTGGAATTAGTTTGATGCCATACTTACAACTTGCAAACCATTCCACGTCGGGTCGAAGCCGTGGCGGGGCCCATTCAGCGCCACGTCCCGCTCGTCCCCTTTCGTTGCAACGACCCAAACATTGACTTCGCTCCATCCAAACACGAGCATATAAACATGGAAACATATTGACAACATTTGCCGCCCCTGCTGTGGTTGTCCAAGGGTCGAGGCGTCAACGCCTTACTATTATCCAGGTCTACACGGGCGTCTCATAATCCTTCAGCTTGTGTGTGTGTGTGTGTGTGTGTTCGTGTGTGTGTTCGTGTGTGTGTGTGTGTGTGTGTGTGTGTGCGTGTTCGTGTGTGTGTTTGTGTGTGTGTGTTCGTGTGTGTGTGTGTGGCATGTGTGTGTGTGTGTGTGTGTGTGTGTGTGTGTGTGTGTGTGTGTGTGTGTGTGTGTGTGTGTGTGTGTGTGTGTGTGTGTGTGTGTGTAACACGGCATCTGGGTATGTATGTGGTTGGTGGTGTACGTAGAGAAGTACTCGGCCTGTGGTATTGCCGTTGCGTGGTGCGACGTTTGATTCAAAATATTGGAAGGCAAGGATGTATCCATTTCACGATGTTTAGTACACTCCTCCACAAAAGTCCGGACAAGATTTCGCACCTTCGCAAGTAGAAAATGTAACCATGCGTCGATTTTATCGACGAATATCCTGAAATCGGCAATGCTTTTGCGCGCAAAATGGAATGCACCGACAACTGCGAGGGGCGAAATCGAACACTGCCGGGCTTGTGTGCTTGGGGTTATCGCGCCCGCACCCGTGCGGCACGCTCTTTCAAACAATCGCCGTGGTGGTTAGACGAAAAGAGTAACGGGCGCACAACGCCGCAATATGAACGCTGATGCGACGGTCGCGCAAATATGATGCATAGGCGACGGAGGGAGGAGGTGATGGGCAGGCCGCTGTGGGGGAAACACACGAAATCGCGTATGTATACTTACCACCGATATGCGCACAGCCCAAGGGCAAGCCGCTTTCGGCCACAGTGTTCAAGCGATGAGAACTTACTCATATATGGTCGAAATGTTTTTATAACAGGTACCGTTGGACGCGTGGTTTCAATGCGCGTCGAACGCACCTACTCCGGAGTTCAAACACCCACAAATCGATTTGTTATGAATTATTCTAATTTACGAATTATTCCGGCAAAGCTGAGCCGCAGTGCCAAGCAACACCCATCGAAGTCGGCTCACCTTATGAGACGATTTGTGCGGGGTTCGTCGAGATATGTTTGCCGATTCTTCATTCCGATTGACCTCCGAGCCTAATTCCCGACGCGTGCCACGCGTGGGGCGGGTGTGGTTGGCACAAGCACATACCCAAGCATTCCAAACACCACCGTCAACGTGATGCGTCCTTAACGGCCAAGTTGGACCTCGCCCCTCCCCTAAGCCAATCGCCCTCGCATGTTTAGAGCGTACATTGTTTATCCAAACCTGCGTCATGTGCGTTTTTGCTCTCTTGCTTTCCAATAACATCACCCGTGCCTATCGGCGTGAACTTCCGTGCTCTATTCACACACCGGCAAACCAAACCTCGCGCTACGACGCCAGCACACCAGCCTCTCACCGTCAATACCTTCCGCGCCCCCACCCGATGGCCCCGCTCAACGGCCATATCGAGTGCAGTGATGTCGCAGGACGTGAGCCAGGCTCCTGTGTCCCTCAGTCCTGTCCGCACCCACCCACCACTACTTACATGCACCTCCGTAAGTGGCCGCACTCTACTAGACAGGGCAACAGCAGTCAAGGAGCACCACATCTCGCCATGGGTGCAAATACGAAACGTCGCCGATTATAGTTACACGTTTCCATCGCACACATGCGCAGCGTCTGCTCTCACCAACTTTTCCCGTCTCCTGCCGATTCCGCCGCCAGCACGCACATCAATGCGCAGCCGCGTGTCATCCCAGACGACGGGTGAAAAGCTTGCCAATTGACTGACTACGTTTTCGGAATGCATACTGCGCCTGTTGAGGCAGAACCATGTAAGAAAATTCCGGAGTGAGGCAGTGTTCAATCGAGTGAGGGGATGACGCGTGAGGCAGTGCGTATGTAATTATGTAGGTGGGCAAGTGGATGTGCGTGTGCGTGAAAATGTGTGTGTGTGTGTGTGTGTTTGGGTGACTGTGTGTGTGTGTGTGTGTGTGTGTGTGTGTGTGTGTGTGTGTGCGTGATTATTTGTATGGGTGAGTGACCGGACACGTATGTGTGTTCGTGTGTGTTTTTGTGTTGATGCCAGTGCGTGTGTAATTATGTAGATGTGTAAGTGGATGTGCGTGTGCGTGTGTGTGTGTGTGTGTGTGTGTGCAATGAAAAGTATCATCGCCACGTGCAACAGAGGGCACTAAAAAGAGGATAATTTGGGTTATATTGGAGGTCCCAAATGCTAAAGTGAGAGCGGAAAGGGGCGTCGTCTCAGCATTCATTCGCACCTTCGACGCCTTTGAGAAGTCGCCCCACTGCGGGAACGTGGCGAACAGCCGCTTTGGTGCCACAGCCAACAGAAACTCCATTGCGCTGGACAGCGCATCGCAGGTCGCGCCGACGTCGATATGAACCGCCCCCACCGCCACCTCCTGCAGGCAGCGGCACCCGCAGGCATCACCAACCCCCTACCAAAAATCTGTGAAGCGAAGCTTCGATGTTGTGCAAACGTCGGATACATAGGACTATGCAGTTGAGGTCAAGAAGGATTTGAATTTTACAATGATACATTTAGTCCATTTCTTATCATTCAAATCAAACACCTTTCTATTTCATGGGCTGAGCTACTTTGACAATATAGCAACATCTTAAAAATACTTAAATGCTGTAACTGGTTTCATTTGTTCGTCGACAGTTTATTTCCTTTCCTGTGTGTGTATTGTTTTGGGTTGTGAAGGTTGTGAGGAGGGGAGGGGGGTGTTGCCTGAGTGGCCAGAAGCTCGAGGGCCCACTGGATGACACTAATGGCGAGCTCCGCTGTAGGTTCATCCTGAGCTTCCAAGAGCGCCTGGGCAGCAAATGAAATGGCTATGACACTGGTCAGCTATCGCATAAAAAAGCTCTAAACCAAAGCGCAACGACGTTCTTCCCGAACACCTCCACGCAACAGCTCGACACCTCTTGTATGCTAATATCCTCGCGTCTCGCGACTTTCAAACTAACGGCTGCAAACAAACATCTCCTCACGTAGCGTCCGCACGACGTTCACAAGCGACTTGAAAGCGAATCGGTGTACACCGCAGCGGATGGGGAGTGCGGGGCGCCAGTTGGCGGAGTATGGAAACAAATATCAAGACGATAATAACAGCGACGACCATGCTGGCGATACTCTTTGACGACAACATCACCTCGTCGCCTCGCGATGGGATGTTTCGAAAGAATAACGCCGATCCTCTCGGCGATTTTAGACGGTAGTACTAACATTTGAGCTTGTGGTGTCGACAATGTCGACGACTGACGACTTCGCAATATTACAGAATACTTGTGCGTCTGCGTTGCTGACACTTTGACGTCCCAGGGAATGAGCAGTCATTTCATGTACAGTATCCTTTGCTCACAGTGCCCGACCGCTCATATCAACATTCACAAAGTTGAACGTTTCGGCACGTAAGTCGGGACGATTATCGATTCCCCGGAAAGTCTGTTGTGCTCAGATGTCAGCTGGTATAGGCATTCGGTAATATCGATAGGTGCTGCGTCAAACTTCCGAAACAACGACGGCGCCGAGTTCGACGGCACGAATGGGCAGGAGTGCGTCGCCATTCATAACACGATTTACCGGCACGGTTTCTTTGTTAACACTACTGAGGAATATTGTCTCGTCGTTGCTGAGCAGTAGGTGGTGGAATTTGACATTGTCGACGAGGGGTCGAAAGGACACGCACCACTCCGTTGCTCATCAGCGCGGCGTGGACCCGAGCGAGCACGAGGTGGCGCGGGCTGAGACAAACGCTCTGTGTCGCCTTCAGTAACGCACGCAACCGCTCCAGCCGCTCTTCACTGCAGGAGCAAGCCAGCCAGCAGGGCGACGAGTCAGTGGTGCCGGGTGACGTATTTTCCAATTGCGCTTCCCAATAGAACGTCGCAAATTCCACGAGTGTCTTTATTCAAATTTTTTTGCAAAAATCCAAATCATTCAACCTCAACGAATAAGATAAACTTTTCGGTAATTCAAACGAAGCATCACGTATTGCCTGGTTGTGTGCACTTTCCGTATGTTCGAGGAGAGCGAGAAGAAAACCAAGATAATCGACGAAACACGAAATCAGTATATCAAAATCATGTCAACGCAATATAAACAGCACCTCTCAACACATTTCGACCCACGGAGAGACTGTTTTGATCGAGCTCATAATTCCCGAGAGCATTATTGGTAGCCACTGCCGATTTTGTGACGACCGTCGACAAAGTGCGCACGCTCAGACTTGTCTCGACAAAGCCCAACTTTGGAATAAAAAACGACGACGTGTTCGTATGATATTCAGAAGTGACGCCAGTTGACGGCTTGCTTCTCGGCCGAGATTTATCTGCACACACCCTTGATGGGGGGAAGCCCTGGGCCGGGCATGCACTATACGCTTCCCGTGACGAGCTCCAGCTCAGAAAGCATGATCCATAAAGGCAAAATTCTATGTAAGGATATCCGCTCTGCGAACCAAAACAACCAAAAACGGAAAATGCTAAAAGCATTCAACACAGCTGAGTTCACCTTACCTGGCGCTCACGCCCTCCTGCTCCAGTGCGTCCAGCTCACCCTCTATTCTTCCCAACTCCTGCGCCCCCCCCTCCCCCTCCACCACCGCCTCCAACTCGGCCGGGTAAGGCGACCGCGGCAGCGCGCAGAGATGCTGCTCCAGAAACTGCGCCCTCCGCGCCGCCTCGCTCTGCTCCAAGGGCTGCAGGTAAGAGATGGTGAGCTCCTCGCCCGCCTCAATGTCGCGGATGGCCCACACCTCCGACACCCTCCCTACGCACGCAGCGAGTTTTGTTCAGCTGTTTAAAAAGACACTGCCACTTGACCACCAAAGCAACACACTGCCACATACATCACACACCAAAAAATGAAACAGCTGCACACATACAATACAATACCGCGGCTGCTAAAAATCATCACACACACACACACACGCACACACACACACACACACACACACACTCACACACGCGCACACACACACACGCGCGCACACACGCGCACATACACATACACACGCACACACACATACACACACACACACACACACACACGCACGCTCACATTTACAGCCCCATCCCCATCCCATCATCCCCCAACCACACTCGCACATACTAAACCCACAAGTTACAAAATTATCAACGTGAATAAAGGAATTGAACGCCATCGCTGCACACAAAAATAAGGCGCACAGATACACACACACACACACACACACACACCTTTGGCGCCGCCCTGCTCCGGTCGCCCAACGTCCTTCCACGGTGTTAGTTTAGTGCAGTTTGGCTTGCAGGCGTGATTTATGAGCGCCAAGTTGCAGTAAAGCCCTGTAAATGACAGAAGCGGGGACAGGCATCAGGGCACCGCTTGGCTGTGAAGGCAACCTGTCTCCTAAACATGCACACACACTACACACACACCACATATGCAATCGGCCACACCGGAATAAAAAGCGTTGCATTGCATGGCGAGCAGTAGCCGTAGTACCTCGTCTTCGCCAAGTCCATGTTCACCCTACGCATAAGCCAAGCACCAAGGTAAGATCACTGCTAATGGTAGCAGTCGCTCTAGATGCGTGCGTGCATATAGATCACAAGGATTCACTCCTTCACCATAGGTGAAGTGTGCGAGAAGAAAGGAGGGTTGGCCGTGTTATGTCGTCAGAGGTGTTCTGGGTATGTGTATGTGCGTCTGCATGTTTGGGTGACTGTTTGTGTGTGTGTGTGTGTGTGTGTGTGTGTATGTGTGTGTGCGTGCGTGCGTGCGTGTGTGTGTGTGTGTATTTATTTATTTGTTTGTGCGTGCGTGTGTACGTGCGTGTGTACGTGTGTGTGTGTGTGTGTGTGTGTGTGTGTACGTGCGTGCGTGTGTGTGTGTGTGTATTTATTTATTTGTTTGTGCGTGCGTGTGTACGTGCGTGTGTACGTGTGTGTGTGTGTGTGTGTGTGTGTGTGAGTGTGTGTGTGTGTGTGTGTGTGTGTGTGTGTGTGTGTGTGTGTGTGCGTGCGTGTGTGTGTGTATTTATTTATTTGTTTGTGCGTGCGTGTGTACGTGCGTGTGTACGTGTGTGTGTGTGTGTGTGTGTGAAAGAGTGACTATGTGTGTGTGTGTGTGTGTGTGTGTGTGTGTGTGTGTGTGTGTGTGTGTGTGTGTATGTGTGTGTGTGAGAGAGTGAGAGAGAGTGAGAGAGAGTGTGAGTGTGCACGCGCGCGCGCGTGTGTCTGTTTGGGTCAGTGGGTGTGCGTGTCTCGGGGAGGGGAGGGGAGGGGGTGTGATTGGTTGGAAAGGTTGGCGAGGGGTGAGATGATTTAGCTGCGCACCAGCGAAGCAAGGTGGCTGGCAGAACCCTGATGCCTCTTCCGCTGCTGTTGCAGCACGTCAGACGAAAGGTCGCTCAGCGAAACGGGGTGCAACGCCGCCGCCGCCTGCAGCACCTGCCACAACATATGCACCCCCACACAACCAGCTACGTCAGACACACAGCCTGCAGACCCACCAACCTTTTTTCCTCACGATGAGTGATGAAATCATATTCGAAAAAACAATCAAACACTTTTTTAAATTCCCCAGAGAGCTTAAAAAACAGTTGTATATAAAATTTACTGGCAGAGGCGCCGAGAGCCGAGCGGGAGTAGGCTGGACCTGTCGCCGCTTCTCTGGTGGCAGCTCCGTCAGTATACGGCGCACCAGCGCAGCGTGCAGGTCCTCCCCTTCCTTCACCTCCCGCGGCACCGACACAAGCGGCACCTCCTCCAGCACCAGCGTGCCTACGGCCGTCGGAACGGAAACAACGACGGAACGGCGGAAAAGTCGGAATCTAGAAAAAAAAACGACGTAGAGCACAGCAGCAGCGAAAATAAAACGAAAGGGATAACCAACAATTTCATGCATTCTCAAGAGACGAGAGTTTTCATGGCGGTGTTAAGTGGCAGTAGATGCTGAGTGCTGCGGGGAGGGGGAGGGGGTGGTACCGGCGGGCAGCGCCGTCGCGGCGATCAGTCCGCGGCCGCCGCCGACGGTCTCGAGTTTGGCCAGCCGGCAGTGCAGCGAGCCAAGTGGCCCCCACGGTCCGTTCCAAGACCCGTCCATGACCGTGGAAGATATCCCGTCCGCCATTTCGGCTGCAGGGCGGAGACAGGGGCGAGCAATAGGGCGCAGGTCGAGGTGCTGTGGTTTCGTTGCTCTAGGTGAGCCTCGCGTAGCACTGTATTCTGTTGGTCGCTAATTCGCACGAGAATAATGGTAGCTTATTTGAATTTGCGACATGCAAGTACCCGTATGCCTTCAAGGATCGGTATTTATGGGTGTACGTATATCCGTATCCGAGTGTATACCCGTATTACTAGCTGTATCCGGAACTTATTCACGCTCGCAGCGACAGTCTCAATACCCTAATACCCTCGCGACTGCAGCCTGTACCTGTAGGCTGACGGATGCTGCATGCTGCGTATCGTACGGGATCAACGGCACATACATCTGACGCGGAGGGCGTGTTTGCCAGCTGGGATTTCGGAGGCGACCTGTACCCTTACCGAGCGTCACGTTTTTTCACGACTGCCCTTCTTCGCGTGCTTTGAGACGCACTGCGCCGCGCGACGTCCTCTCTTCCCGCGCTTACTGCCCTGCTGCGTGAAATAGTTGTGCTTGTTTAAGCCGCTTTGCAGGACTGTGCGCATTGCCAGTTGCCTTGGTCCAGTGACACGGATTGACAACGCAGGCGGGCTCGTGGTGGTGGCGGTCTCGGGCTCCCGGCATCGACTGTGCCAGTGCGACAACAGTCGGCCGGAAGAAAGAGAAACAAACGCACGTGCGTTGTCGGACGAAGCACTGGCGGGGTCGAGTCACACAGCACTAGCAAATACGCCCGCGCTGAGTTCCATTGTAGCTTTGGACGACTGTGCGCGCGGCCAGTGACTCTCAATAAGGTGCGCAACCCTAGCGAAGGAGCCGAGAGGAGATTGCGGTGGTGATGGTCGCCATCGTGAACTCGTTGTACTCTTTACCCGTCGGTCTATCGAGCGTGCGAGTGTCACACTTAAATAGAGCTACTTCCGCAAGTCACCTCTGGCGCCGTGCCGCCGTCTTTCGAACTGCTTGTTTCCTTGCCTTGACATTCGTACCTTTCACCTTTCCCAGCGTACGGGAGGCACGGCTACGCGCTTGGAACCGTGACGGCACGAAAAAAAAAAGGATATTATGAAATATTATAAATTCCACCCGAAAATATAGATAAGAAGGTATAAAAGTGCCGACTGAAGCGGTACCTGGAGATACCAACAACTTGCGGTTTGATCACATCAGACACTGCACCTAGTCAGATCCACCACACCATGATTTGCGCCCCATCCATCCCAACCGTCCATCCAGCCCCCTCCTCCCTCTCTGCCACCCTATCTTGCATCCAGCGCCATTCACATATGCACAGCTGCGCACTGCGGATTTACTCAAACATGCTACCTTTCGTTGCGATCAGGTAGCCACCCAGGGGTTGGAGGATTAGGAGGGAGGGAGGGCGAGAGGAGGTGGGAGGGGGAGGGGTGATGCGGGTGGACGTGTGGGATGCAGTGGTGGAGGATGCGGTGGTGGACTTCGGATACTCGCGGGACCTGGATGACAACTTCACGTTTGGCGATACCCTGGGAAAGGGCGGCTTCGGCAGCGTGCGGGTGTGCGTGTGCCGAAAGACGGGCGAGGAGCTGGCTTGCAAGAGCATCGCCAAGTCGCTGCCAGACACTAATGACGGCGCGAAGAACGCCAAGCACCACGCCAACATGCGCCGCGAGGTGGCGGTGCTGACCGCGCTGAAAGGGACACTCAACGTGGCCAACATCCACTCCGTGCGTCCCATCGTATCCCTCGTTCGTTGAAACCCTAAAACCGTCCAATCTGCCCGCAGAGCATGCTGCATGCTCCATCGTGCACTTTCTACGAGCACATGGTTTAGAGACAGGCACTGTTATTGGAGCAGAAGGGAGGCTGATGGCAGGGAATGGTTGCGGATGTGTGGTAGGTTTACGAGGACGACAGCCACATCCACATTGTGATGGAGTACTGTAAGGGCGGGGAGCTGCATCACAGCGGGGGGCGCCTGTACACCGAGGAGCTGGTGCGCTGGCATGCTCATCCTTTTTAAAAATACCCTCCTAGTCATCCTGTTGCATGTGCATAAGTTGATCCAGCAGTTTGAAAATGACGTGGGTTGTGTGGTTGCGTGCGTCAGGTGAGCCGCTATATGGCGTGTGTGCTTCGCACGCTGGTGCAGTGCCACAAGAAGGGAATCCTGCACCGTGACATCAAGCCCGGCAACTTTATGCTGCGGGACGCCGAGCCTCAATCGCCACTCAAGGCCATCGGTGCGCACGCAGTACTTGCACTTCGGATCACGCACATACGCACACACACACACACACACACACACACACACACACACACACACACACACACACACACACACACGACCTTACATTTTTAGTGGTGAACCAATGCAGCATGCACTTATCCTCCCATTGAATAAACAGACAAGCATTCAAAAGAAAGCCGCACAAGTGGGGACGCAGGCTTACATGAACAAGTCCCGTATACCTACAAGGATAGCAGCCAACATGGAACCGCACACGCGCACATACGAAGATTTTGTATACTCCAAAATGTTCATGGATGCTTGGTGCATATATGAGGAATGTGATATTGCTTTGGTTGACGTTAGATTTGACAAAGGGCCGCATACAAAGGAATATCAGTCCCCTGAAATAGACGTCTTCTCACCTGAATAGAGTGCCACATATGTTCAGCGATGGCAATCCACTGTCAGACATCCGCGCAGGGGCAAAGACAAAACTCTTTGACACAAATCCTTATGGAGACAAAGACAAATGGAAGTCAGATACATGCGCACACAGTTCACACACACGCACACACACACACACACACACACACACACACACACACACACACACACACACACACACACACACACACACACACACACACACACAATATAACCCTTTCATTACACCAACCTATCTTCCCTGCGGGATAATCGTTTTAGCTGCTTTTGCTTGTCGACATATTGGCGCATTTCGAGGTCCTGGCTGACTGTTTCTGCGCTCTGACACCATCAGACTTTGGCATGGCGGTGTTCTTCACGGAGGGCAAGTTGCCGCTGAAGGATTTGGGCCTGGAAGGCACCCCTTGGTAGGCTGAAAGCTGCCAGCACCACCCCCATATTTCCCTGAGCCTGCGCACTGCCGCAGGCTTAGAGATTGCAAGTGCTCCCCATTAATCCACTGCTTCTCCCTTTTTCCGCAGGTTTATGGCGCCAGAGATGTTGCAGAGTGAAGTCTGGCCTGCCTCTGATGTAAGGCCGCCTTGTTTGCTCGTTCATTTTCATTGTCATCTGGGCGTTCAGCTTGATGGCATACCTGGGTTATTTAAGGCGGGGGGGTTTGGATGAGCTTGGGGGAATTTATGGGTCTTGGGCGATTGTGTTTGGCCATTGGCAGGTGTGGGCTGCGGGTGTGATGGCATTTCAGCTGCTCACGGGGCGATTGCCCTTTGACGACCACGCCAACCCCAACCGACCCGCCGTCTCGAAAGTCTGGTACGTCGACAGAGTTGGTTCATGTCGTGCCCACACGAGCTGACTTCAGTCACTCCTACCCGCTCTTGGGATATGAATAGAGAATCCGTGGGGGCTTCCTAATCCCGGCCTTCGTCATGGGTGCAGGAAGTCCATCCTCACCGAGAAGCTAGATTTCACGCGCTCCTATTGGAAGAGCATTTCAGAGGATGGGAGGGACTTTGTGAAGCTGCTGCTGGAGAGGTCAGTGTACTCACTACCCTTGGCGGCAAACATGTATGCACATGCACTTTGGTCGCCTTCGGGACTTCAAATCACACACCCCCGTGACCCATCATCTATCAACATATTGGTCATAGATTAAAACCCACATGCAAGTCGGCTCGAACGCCCCATCTCCTCTATATCAAGTTGCGTCATTGAGTCTAAGGGCTTGGTCGTTCAGTTTGACCGGTCGATGAGAGAAGTGGTGGCGCTGACTCTGTCTTAGTCCTGTCGGTTGCTGAAGTAACGGGCTGTGCTTGGAATGGCTGGGCGGGCAGGGATGTGAAGAAGCGGCCAACGGCTTCCCAGGCCCTCGTGCACTCCTGGATCGCGAGGGAGGCCGGGGTGGATGGCGATGCGCCGCCCTCCTCGGACCCGCCCCCGCTGCACTCCGATGTTGTGCAGCGGCTGCAGCGCTACGGACAGTCCAGTCTGTTTAAGCAGAGCATCCTGGAGATGATCGCTAAGGAGCTTGTGCCTATGATCCAGGTGCGTGAAAATCGGCGATTTCGCCCCCTCCCCCCCCCCCCCCCCCCCCCTCCCTCTCGTCACCCTGAAATATACGCACACATTTTACGGCTCCCACCTTCACTCCATAAAACACACACACACACACACACACACACGCGCGCGCGCGCGCGCACACACACACACACACACACACACACACACACACACATACACACACCTTCACATGCACACACACACACACACACCTTCACATGCACGTACACACGCGCGCGCACACACACACACACATACACTCACACACGGACACCTGTACACGCCCGCACTTAAAACACACACACACGTGCGCACTGACGTTGACACTCGCACGCACACACATACACGCAATACACATTGTACAATAATGCGTGATCCATGCGTGGCTACGCGCGTGATTAATATTCACACACAAACAAGGAGACGACCATCATCCTAATTCACGTTTCTTGCAGGCAACACGTTAGGTCAGCAAAGATATACTTAACCGATCCACAAAGCACCCGATAAGGCCAAATTATGTGCTTTTGTGTGAAGTAAAACAACATCTGACCTCTCCCGTTAGGTTCTGAACTGCTCATCTGCATACAATGCAGCAACGCACTCCAAACCACAGCCAGTGTTGGGAGATACTGATTACGGGACCTTTGTTGCGATTGTTTTGCTGATACGAGTCCATGATTTGCGTTGTGTGGAATGTGCCGCCGCAGTCTACGCGACACGGTCCGGCCATGTTTGGTGGCCGTGCGATGTCGATGGCGTCACTCAGCGCCCTCGGCGGCAGTCACCACGGCGGCGCCTCCCTCTTCCGCGGCGACGGCAGCGCGCACGGCGGCGTTGGCGGCAGCGGCAGCTTACGGGGCGGTGTCGGCCTTATGGGGCCACCCCCACCGCGCACCGCCCAGCGGATTACCCCCTTCGGCAGCATCCCGTCATCTTTCCATTCTTTAGGTCGCCCTGCCGGTGTGTCCGTGTCCAGTAAAGCTGGCGGCTCTACCTCAGTGCATGGCGGCGGTGCGTTCGTCCGGCCCTGGGACATGGGGTCGACGGCCGGGTTGGGCAGCAGTTTACGGGGAGGAGTGGCGGGCGGGGAGGTCGTCGCCGGGGGTAGCTTCAGTGGGGGCCGTCGCTTTATGAGTTCGCAGGACTTGGCGCAGGTCGCCACCGCCAGCTGCTCAGTCTGCGGCGCCGCGTGTGGGTATGCTCCCACCGTCGCGGGCCTTAGCCAAAGAGGCCTCATGCGCTACCGCCGTCCTGCCGCGCTCAACGTCCACACTGTCGCAGAGGTACGATCTTACATTTACGCGCGCAACCCTGCTTGTCCGCGATTTAGGAACTTCAATACGGTAGAAGTAGAGCACTTACGAAGATAGCACGAATGGCTTGCTGTAGCTGACAAATGCTTGGTGCTACGCCGTGATGACCTCCGAAATGGCCACTCGTGAGTTAAAGTTTGAAGTTTCACTGCTGTTTTGCTTTGTTCTCATGTAGGCGGGCGAAAGTATGGAAGGGGCGTCGGAAGGTTGTGCAAAAGAGGACGAGCAAGGCAGCGGATGCCCCTTCGCAGGAGCCACCAGCTTGCCTATCGCCGTCGAGTCCAGGAAAGCGACGGGTAAGTTCAGCCAAGTTTCGTGGGGCCCTACTGCGGATCTAGACGTGCACAAGCATCACGGCGGTCCCAGATCGCCTTCTTCGGGGCCAATCATGGGACCACACCCCTCGCAGCTACTTCGCGGGTCAGGCAATCAGGCCGGTGCTGGTAATGAGGCAGCGGCACGTCGGTCGTCATTGGATGCGTTGAACCCCGGGGTACCACTCCCTGCCAAGCGCGGCTCGCTCGACCTCCCTGTGCCTCGCCCCCCTCGCCGCTCGGCGGGCATGACCAGCGGCTCATCGTCGTCGCTGATGAACTACGCCGCGGCGGTGGGCGCGTCTGTGGGTCCCCACAGGCACGTGGTACTCCCCGGAAGCCGCAGTCATAGCGTTCACGGGGGCGCTGCCTTCTCTCCCGCGTCGGTTGTCCCACCCGGCGGCGGCCCACCGTCAGCCTCCGGCCCCGTGGTAGTCGGCGACACCAAGTCGTTTTACCGCGCGATGCGTCGCATTAATTCCATGGTGTTCGAGCGGCAGCTTGGGGCGGTAGCGGAGAAAGGACGGTGCGACTTTGGCGACGAGCCGCTCCCGACACTGGACTCGAGTCTGTCGATGGCGCACGCGGGAGTTAACCGGATGGCGGTGGCGCCGCACGGCCTCGCGTGGGACGACTCGCTGGTGCCGAACGCCTCATCACCCGAGGGCGGCACGAGCCAGAGTAAACTTCCGGCGGGACGCACGCCCTCAACCGAGTGGCAGGGCCGGCCCAGCGACCTCGTCAGCTCCAAACGCCTCAAGACCGACGACGTGTCGCGCGTGGTGTGTGAGCGGTGCCGTGAGGCGTCTGAAGGAGCGGACGGCGATGGCGCACCCGAACTGCCCACCACGGCCACAGGCCAGAAACGCAACAAGCCGTTGTTGAAGCGCAACTACTCTGACCCGGAGCTGCCGGCACTCAAGGTGCGCGCACACTTTCTGCCCCAGTCCTCGCGCATAGTTAGTTTGTAATTTTGTGAAGTCGCTTTGTGCAATTCTGTTCTCCTGTGGATTGTGGAGTCGTTTGTTGATTCACAGCGACGGTGCTGTTCGGGTGATTTAGGTGTCGGACGCGGAGGTGTTGCGGAAGCTGATGGAGAAGCTCGACTTTGAGGGCTCCTCGATGGCAATGGACGTGCTCGCGGACCGGCTGATCGAGATGGGCTTCCAGGTGACGCGCAACGAGGCGATCCACCTGCTGCAGCACATGGGACTGGGCGTCGACAACAACGTCGTCACCCGCGCTCAGTTCATGGCGAGCCAGATGGACTGGCAGGTGAGTGGACGCGCCATGTGGCAATATTGTATATAATATCGTTTAAGTTCGTTGTCGATTCGTTGTTACGTCGTAGTTTGGTGACATGGTTGTGGCATACGATGCCGGTGTCGTCCGCGTGTTAAAGCCCGTTCTTGTCGCGGCGTGGCTGTGTCATCAGGTGCTGCAGGCGCGCTACAAAGATGTGTGGATTGAGCAGGCGACTCGAGTGTTTTCCGAGCTCGACACCGACGGCTCCGGCACCGTCAGCGGTGCGGAGATCGCCAACATGTTGCGGGAGAAGCTGCAGGACGAAGACGTGGAGGTGAGCGCGGTGGGCGGTGACAGCAGTGCTGCCTATTTAGGCATTTAGTGAATTGTATTCCTACTCGTCCTCGATTTGTCGGTATCGATTACGCATGCGTTTATGGCGTGTGGATGAGCGCAGGAGGCGGTGCACCACGCATTTTGGGAGGCGGGGCTGCTGGAGGACATGACCGCGAGCTGCGACGACATGGAGATCCCGTTCGACACGTTTATGGGAACGTTGGGGCGCTGGGACGATCTGGAGCATTTCGAGGCGCGCACGATGTGCCGGATCGCAGAGAACGCGGCGGCGTCGGCGCAGCACGAGCAGGCGGAGGCGATGGAGGTGGACGAGGAGGAAAAGGCGGTGCGGGGCGGCAGTATGGCGCTGGCGATGATGCTCGGCGACCAGCAGTCATCGCCGGACAACGACGACTCGATGACACAGCCGACGACCGAAGCGAAGGACGAGGGAGAGGTGATGGAGCAGTCGCCGAGGAAATCGTGGCGCCGCGATATGGTGATGTGATGTGTTTGTTTTAGCAGTCATCGCTATAATACATGCAGAGCAATGATTGGCCGAGGTATGGTCGATTGACGATGTGACGGAATAAGTGCGTCGATGAGCTGTCGTGAGTCGCACGGAAGCCAGCGATGGGCGGCGCTTCACGCTCGTGGTTGCTGCTATTAAACAGCATATAGAGTGGGGTTGTCGCTCGGCGGGAGAAGGACGGAGTCCTCCCGCGCGTTTGTAGGGAAAGATTGTGGGTCGTCAGCCAGCTGATGGGCGAGCCATGTTAATCGTCACGTGCTGGGCAACCTTCGGTAATTATCCCAGCAACGTATGAGACAGGCTCCGGAACGGGAGTCGTCAGACTCGCTTCGGGCCTTGAATGGAGGCGCCGGCCTTCTGGATTTTAGTCTAATACCCAAACTTCAGTACTTAAATGATACATGATTAAAAGTTTGAAATGACACGCGCGCCAATTTCCGGAAGCTTTGACTGTGTTTGCTTCGGGATGAGGTGTGGATGGTGGCTTCCCGCGCGATCCTTGAGGGGAGGCATGGCTTGATGGTCTTTGTGGTATCATCACGGAAAAGGCATTACATTCGTCGAGAGTGTCGGACTGTCTTGTCGATTTGTAATCAAATTGACAACGGAGTTTCTATTATTACTCTGCGTGGACCACGGCTACCTAGTGCCTGCAGGTAGGTGGAACAACCGTCCACTCAGCCCATATTTAGCGTGTCGTAGGTCGGGGCAAGAGACCCGGGGGGGATTTCAGAGACATTCGGCGCCCTTGGTCATCTGTCGCTTTGACTCGCGTCGGCGCCCGGCTTGCCTACTCGTCGTACACTGGTATAAACTACACAGTGATCGCAACGCAGACATAGCGCCCTAGATAAGAATACTTACCAGCACTTCAACGAACGCCCGATAGCAGGACAATATCTGTCGAATTGCTGGTGGTCTTCACGTCGCTCGACTCGAATTATTAAGGGAGGCCGATTCCGCGGAAGTACTTTCGAGTCGTGCGACTCGGCGGTCAGCGGAGGCCGCCGTGCGTGATCTCGGGCGGCGACTCCTTACTGATGTCCAGCATCCACTCAAATTCGCTTCCCGTCAGCTCGCGGCGTATTTTGGCCGCCACGCAGGCCCCCACCTTGTCTTCCAGTGCGTGCCCCTCGAGGTGGCTCGCCCGGTTATTGTGCGAGTCAACCTGCACACAAAGCGGCGCCGGTACCCTCGGCAACACGCCCTCTTCGGCCGCCGCCGTCACGACCTCTGCCATCGCACCGCACGGCCAGTCCTGCTTGTTGAATGTCAGCGGCACCACTCGTAGGCCCAGCTGTCGCGCGGCTTCAGCGCCTTTGGGACCACACACAGGTGCGCTTCGTAAGTGCGTGTAATTTGTTATAATATAGCATGAAATGTTTAGTAGAAAAATGTCAGAATAAATGCGTGTTAGCTAAATGGAATGGAAGAGTCTTTCAAAGGATTGTACACTTGCTTTTAACGATTTAATGTTTAATTCCATACTGCTCGTCCGTAATTCGCGTGTGGCTGAGAGCATTTTGCCTGCCGCGTATATCGCCAATAGCAGGCGAAAAATGCGTAAAATAAGGGGTAGCTTAAGCATTTAGAAAATCCAGAAAGCATAATAAGGGGTAGCTTCTAAAACATCAATATCAAGCATTGTAAGCATAAAATGAAAATTATGTAACACCACAATTAAAACCATGTGATTGAAAATGGGCTGTGATTAGTTTGCCAATTTCCTTGAGTAGAGATACCGAAACCTCTTCACAAATATATACATTGAATATTTTGAGCAAAATAACGTGTTTTACTTATTGGAGTTCGGCGACATTTTACATCCATGCTGCTTGGACTGGGACAGCAGAAAAGCATAAAAATGCACGAATTGAATTAATCGATACTTACACTAAAATCAGTGCAAATTCTCTATTTGTACTGTTTCGATAGATACTTTTACTAAGATGAGTGGAATTTTGATAGTAAACATTCTTATTTATTAATGGAATTGGCAAGTGTCCTCGGATGGCACTAAACAAAGTATAAGAATTATTTTATATCAATAGTATGTATTGGCGCTTAAGAACAGAAAAGTAGCAAATATCCGCTAACAACTGCGCCTGCACAGTCCCCTTCAAGTCAGCAAACCACGCCAACATGATTGGCATTGTGAAAACAGTAAATAGAAATGTACACGCGTTCACCCACCACCATGTATACATGGAATCAGCAGTCATTCATTAGCTGATCTCGAACAGTATTCCAATACAATTATGATCCATTAATGAAGAGCATCAACTAAACAACAAACAATTGTGAAACCGCATCAAGCAGTCGAGACTCACCCTCATCGACCGCACGCTGGTATTTTCTAAACGTCTCGACGCAGTCGCCGGGACACGGAGCCTCTTTGAAGATGGCAGCGTTGCAGTATCGACGCGGGTCGACGCCCGCCCGAACGGAGCGCGCGATGTGCATCTCCATCGCGCTTATGTCTCGCGCCAGCCAGTTGTTGCGCTGGACCACGACGACTACCTTGTTGGACAGCAGCGGCAGCCAGCGACTAAGGCACTGAGCCCGACAACGATGTAGAGCGGCCACGTGAACTTGTCAATGTACTGGTACAATAATTTGTTTGTGACCGGTCATTTTCATGTCATTCTG
Source organism: Tetraselmis chui (assembly GCA_026401115.1). Taxonomy (NCBI): domain Eukaryota; kingdom Viridiplantae; phylum Chlorophyta; class Chlorodendrophyceae; order Chlorodendrales; family Chlorodendraceae; genus Tetraselmis; species Tetraselmis chui. The sequence goes on from JAPMLY010001322.1 coordinate 22,547, forward strand.
ATTATGCGGATGTATGTGGGTTATATTGCTTCCATCGATGGATTTAATTTTGAGAAGTTATTATTCAAGCTATTCCTCAAAATTTGCTAGGCTCGGTATAAACAGCAGAATGAATAAAATATGCAGAAATTTAATCGGACGAATGGAGATTTGAATAAATAAATTAAGTAGACATACCAGTATAATATAGGTAAAAAATCGAGGAGACAATATATATCGGTGATACGACGGTGAAGCAAACCTTGGCGCCGCGTTCCTGCATGGCGGCCAGCACACCACGCGCCCCACTCGCGCGCCATTCGGAGCCGTGCAGGTACTTGGGTTTAATATGTGTGAAGAATGCGCTGCTGTGGGGGATGTGGCTCAGGCACCTGCGACAGCGATACCAAATGAGTTACCTCTGTTCACGTAATGGCTTCATTTCGCGGTTGCAAATGCTTATTATTTGTCAATGAAAAGATGTCACCATGTATTCCCTGCTGCTAAAGCGATATGTCTGTTTTCGAGTTATTTCATCTCTCAAGCATCAAATACACTGCGCTCGTCTTCAGAAACGGGGTACTGTGGGCAACACACTGCGACAGTACACTTCCGTCATGCCGGCCCAAGCCCTTACCTGTCCACGTGCTGTCCCCTCAGGCAGCTGCTCGGTAGCCCCTCTTTGATCCCACACACCGGCGCGACCTCCATACCGCTGCTCCCGGCCGTCGTCAGTAGCGTCTCGTACAGTGACCCTACGCGACCGACCAACAATAGATTGGAAGCGACTCCCGTACCTCGTGTATTGGATTACATGATTTGCTATCCTAGTAACTAGCGGACTTCAGCGACTCACCGGTTCCGCAGCGCCCCCACGACCACAGCAATATTCCGCTACGCCGGTAGAATGTAGGATGCGGGGTTGCGTATGGACCCATAATTTCGTGCACGTCGCATGGCCGCCGCTCGCTTCGGGCTGCTGTCGAAAGGGCCCAGAGGAGCGGCAGCAGTAGAATCAGTGGGTCAAGTACAGTTTTGAATTTGAATTTTGACCGGCTGTGGCGGTCAACGGTATGTTGGACCCCCATCGGAGCAGAAAAGGGAGAACAAGCCGGAAAATTACTATACACGCTGCGTGTCTGTATCATCCTGTCGCCGGGAGTTTTGGCCACGACGGTAGAAGTCTGTAGCACTGTGCTTTGGTGCCCAGCGACACTTGTACTCGTCGCCGTTGACGCGCATCACCGGTGTGGCGCGTCGCCAGTTACGGTGAGATAACCCGCATGCGCTATATATATACTACTATCATGTACACATGGCAGGTAGGGTTTGCAAACATATAGGTTTACCAGTCTGACTTTAAATCAATTAACCCTAATAGATACGACATTAAGTGTAGTTAAAGCCAGTACCCGTACCACCGCGCCGCAATACACACTCCTCCGCAATACAATATTTCGCACCTTCGCGCAAGTAAAAAATGTAACCATGCGTCGGTTTTATTGAAAAATCTCCTGAAATCACAGGCCATGCTTTGGCGCCCAAGATCACAAGATGGAATGCGCCGACAACTACGGGGGGCGAATTCGAGCACTGCCGGGCTTGAGTTCTTGGGGTTATCGCGCCCGCACCCGTGCGGCACGCTCTTTCAAACTGTCGCCGTCTTGGTTAGACGACAACAGTAACGGGCGCAATATTATGAATGTTGATGCGACGGTCGCGCAAACATTATGTATAGGCGACGGAGGGAGGAGGTGCAGGGAAGCCCGCTGTGGGGGAAACACATGAAATCGCGTATGTAGACTTACCACCGATATGCGCACAGCCCAAGGGCAAGTTGCTTTCGGTCACAATATTCAAACGATCATAACTTACTCAATTATGGTCAAAAAATGCAACAGGTACCGTTGGACGCGTCTTTTCAATGCGCGTCGAACGCATCTACACTATAGTTCAAACACCCACATCCAAATCGAATTTCTGTGAATTATGTTTATTTACGAATCATTCCGGCAAAGCTGAGCCGTTGTGCCAAGCAACACACATCGAATTCGGCTCACCTCATGAGGCGATTTGTGCATGGTTTGTCGATATGTGTTTTCCAATTCTTCATTGGGGAGTGGATCCGGATCCTATCGAGCAAACATACCCTAATTTCAAACCCCGAAACTACCACGAAATGTGCATGAATAGCGCACGCATGGTCTCGGATCTATGTAGGTTGATGGGTTCTAACCCTATTTTTCTTAGCCGGATCCATTCCATGTTCTTCATTTCTACTGGGTTTTGAGCCTAATTCCCGACGCGTGCCACGCGTGAGGCGGAAGTGGTTGGCACAAGCACATACGCAAGCATTCCAAACACCACCGTCAACGTGATGCGTCCCTAACGGCCAAGTTGGACCTCGCCCCTCCCCTAAGCCAATCGCCCTCGCATGTTTACAACTTGCAGTGTTTATCCAAACCTGCGTCATGTGCGTTTTTATTCGCTTGCTTTCCAAAACATCACCCGTGCATGTGGCGTGAACTTCCGTGCTCTATTCGTACACCCGCAAACCAAACCTCGCGCATTGAACACGGCACCCACGCCTCCAAATCCCCTCCAAAAGTCCCCAAAATACGGTTATATATGGAGCACGGAATAATGTGCAGTTTGGTATGAGCGCTTGAGCAATGCCCCAGCGTGACGCTCAAAACGACGAATGTAGTTCAGACAATTTCCCGGGAATTTATTGGTTTAATTCGACAAACTCCACCGACAACGCCCGCGTTAAGTTGAGGTCTAACCGCCCCGGATAACGGCGTACTGCTTGCTTCTCGGATTTCCTACAACTGGGTTGTAATTGGGTTGTACTCGGGTATCATCGTGCTTGAAGTGGTGAGAGGGGAGCGTGTACTTGACTAGCTCATGTTTAACATAATCATGTCCGGACTTTTTGTGGAGGAGTGTATATTATTGTATGATCGTACTCGTCTTGGTACCTTACCGGTATAATACCGACCCGTCATGGCAAGCGCGACGCCCAACACGATAGCCCGCGCCACTCATCGGCGCCGCATCCAAATCAGCTGCCCGTGCCACCACAACATCCGCAGTTGGACATCTCCATGCCCCGCTTGGACCACCACGTTTCATTGGTGATCCAAATCCTCTGTCTTGTGGACAATACCCCCTTCTCATAGTCGGCCCTACACACATGTGGGCAAGCCACACTTGTATGGTGCCCATCATGGCTTATCTATTTGTCAGCAGCGCATGCCCGGTTGCCATCTCCACATGCCTAGTCATGAGCAATACCTACCTCGTGGCTAGCAACACGCCCCTCCCCTTCTCGGATGCGGCAATACGAGGGTGGAGGGCATCGCCCAACTATCGACCCTAGCATGTCGTGGTCGGACGTGCAGTTCTTGTCTGAGATTATTTCGATAAAGAAGCTCTGAAACGCTCGATGAAGATGACCGTCCTCACCGTGGGCCCGCACACGGACTTCAAGCAGTGGAAAAAGAACTTCCTCACGTTTCTTTCCCTAGTAACTTACGTAATCCCTCAATTTGCCCTACGCGAGTTGAGAGTATGCATGGACGAGACGGCTAAGAGCCAAGCCTTCACCCTCATGCTCCATCCCGCAAGCGAGAACAAACTTGCGCACCATTTTGTGAGATGCGTCTCGCTTGTGCGCCCTTACTATGCAACTCTTGCTTGGGTCATCTTGTGTGGCCGGCTTGATGGCAGGTCCCTCGCGCGTTCCCTCGTTGTTGGACACCCTCATGCTTCGCTAGCGCCCCGGCCATTCTCTCACAGAGTACGTCCATTTCATGCGTCTAACCTTTGATGATTACAATGAGACCTGCGACATGATGAATGGCTCAGCGGCCATCCACCCTCACAACCTTCCCCTCCTCATGCTCCGTGGCATTTCTAGTAACGGCCAATTCGGCCAGACCAAACCGTGTGTCATCAACGCCTTTGACACGACCTACATGCTTTCAGCGGACAACGTCATGGCTAGCATTCTGTATCTTGCGCAAAACATGGAAGAAGAACTCCTTCCCATTGATCAGATTATCAAACTTTGCCCTACACCACCCATTTCCATGTTTGTGGTTGCTGGCCGCGGCCAACATGGCGGACATGGTGAGGGCGGTCGTGGTGGTTGCGTTGGTCGTGTACTCCCGAACAAGTACAGCGCTTGCGGTGGCCTTGACCATATCATGTCGTCATGTACGGCCTCGGACGATACCCTCATGAAATAGTATATTGCTAAACGTAGAGAAATCATTGAGAAGTATGGCACTCTTGAAATTGCGCCCCCTCCGCACACTGCCCACCGGAACGACGTCCCGCAGAACAGTTCCCATGATGCTCCCGATGCACAACCCACCCTGAAGTAGTGCACATACGAGAACGATAATAATATGGGGTTAACGTGTCCTTCGCCTTTGTTGCGTTTTCGTCTTCCTTCCCATCTCATCCTGTCATCTCCTTGTTCTATGTTGTCGACTCCACCTGCTCGATCAATTTCACCGCCTTTCGCGATGATTCCGTTTTTTTGGGCACGCGCGTTGGTGGTGTGGGTGTTAACGCTATGGGCAGCGGCAATGTGTGGCTCGCCATACCACTTGTCTCTGACCACACATCAGTATACCGCACTATCTATGCCACGTGTACACCGGACCTTTCGTCGCGCTTCACACAGCGCGTTGACCACCTTCTCGGTTTTAAATGGATGCAATCCCACGGTGGCTGCGAATTTATCTTTCCCACTGACTCAAATGCTTGCTTGGTTTTGGTTCCTACATGAATGAGTGTGGTGACGCCGTCAGGCAACTGTCTCTACTTCCTCGACCCCAAGACCCACGCAGGGAAACAATCATCGATAAATAATTTGTTGTTATCACCACGGACGTCGTGTTGTCTGCACAATGTGACCCTATCTTGTGGCACCGACGCTTCGGGCACCTTTACATGCAGAGTCTTCATGCTCAGCATGGCAATGGTGTTCCTATGTCGCCAGCCCTGCCTAGTTATGCAAACAATGTCTCTTGCGACTCGCGTCTCTTTAACAAAGTCAATGCTGCACTTCGCAACTCATCGGCATGTGATAAGCCAGCCCGACTCCTCATTAACTTGTCACCCGACATTTGATGGGGACATGTGAACGTACCGTCATTGCGTCGCTCGCGTTACTGCATGCTTGTCATTAATCACCACACCAACTATATGTGGGTGAGGTTTTTAAAATCAAAGATAACACATGCGCAAAACTGGAAACCTACCTTTTGGAAATCAAGCATACGCACGCTCGGTTTCACTCCTTGATTGTTGCATTCGTTCTGAAGTTCGACTCTGCCTCGGTGTCCGAAACTAGTGCGACTCACTTCATGTGCATACGAATGGGTGTTGGTGTGCAGTTTCTTGCTTTATACGCGCATCTCATGCTCGGCAAAGCAAAATCCCTTGGTGCTCGATTTGGGACAATGCCTTTGCTTTTATGCAGAACATGTCCGTGCCCAACTCTATGCGGTCTTGCGCGGCTAACGCGGTGGTCTACCTTCGCAGCCGCACATTCAGTCGTGCGGTTGGACCGTGTGGTGGTATGCCTCTCACGCTCCTAACCTCGGCCAAACATGACGCCTCTAAGTTTCGCGTCTTTGGGTGCATTGTCTTCGCAAAAAATCCTAACAATAACTGCGTCGCAAGCTCGGCGAAAAGCCATTCCGCGGTATAATTGTGGGCTTCCTATCTCACGATCATGGGTATCGGATTCGGATTGGGCTAACGACATGAGCATGCACAAGTCCCGTTCGGACTACTTGTTTACATTCGGCCGAGGCCATGTCAACTACATGACTAAACAACACACACGCGTCGCCCATTCCACTTGCAAGGTAGAGTACTACTATGCAGCATTCGCCACCAAGGAGGGACTCCCCCTTCGCCATCTTATGGGGGAGATCTTCAACGAGCCCATCAACGGAACAATCACCATCTTGGAGGACAGCCAACACGCAATCGCTTACTCTCAGAGCGCATAGGTCAGCAAGAAGACCAAACATATCGGCATGAAATGGCACTTAAGTACCACGTGAAGCGCCCGCCGGCGGCGCAGCGGCTGCAGCCTCGGAGGGGGGTGCGATCACATGCCCGCCGGCCCGGACCCCTACCTCCTCGTGGTGGACGTTGCTACCCTATAGCCGCGCCAAGCAAGGTACGGTTGGGGGGTAGGCGGGGTGACATCAAGCGGCTATAATCTGCGGATCATCAATTATCGGGAAGCCCCAGTACGGAGGGATTTTAAAGATATTATATGTGCACCAACGTCGAGATCTCCCGCTCGGCTAGTCCGATATTTCTTTTCGAGCACGGATACTCCTCACGGACTCTCATGTCCACGGGTGGGACTTTATCTCATGGGTTCTTTGGCGGCGAGGAGGGTACGGGCGGATATGAGATTGCGGCGGGCGTTGGAGCTAGTGGCGGACTGCCGGGAAGCAACGTTGGGGGAGGGCGTTCGCTAGCAGCCGACCAACCTTGTGAGTCTCGAGTCTCCCATGGGGTCGAGGCGAGAAGATACACAAACCGGAGGAGGGTCGCAGCTGGAGGAGTGACACGGTCTGGCGGCGGAGGTTCTCAAGATCGACCGCCGCCGAAAAAACCCGGTACGGAGGGTTTGGAAAAAGTATTTCAGTACCCAACATATTTTGCGGAGTGGCGACTCGATCCGCGTGTTCAATCAACCCCTCCCCTAGTTTGTACCCGTCTATCGACATGCTGTCTTAGGCAGTGTGCCTAGGGTTATCGCAACAACACATTGCTCGCACATGCGCCCCCCTAGCAACGTAAACTACCGGGGGGGGGGGGTACGGACGGACACAACGCGATAAAAATGGTGTTGGAAAACAATGAGCGAAGGACCGGGGACATGAGAAAACTCTGGCACGGAGGCAAGAACGCCAGCCGGACACCGTTTGATGTTGTGGCCTACTCTTCTTCCCGGCTCCCGAAGGAGGGGAGAAAGCCTGTGCTAGGAGGCGAGCTGCGACGGGAGGAGCATCGTTTATCTCGGATGAGGGTGTACGTGGATCGAGACGGGACCGGTGATGACGTGAGCGAGGGGTTTTTCGCCGGCCTCCCCCCCCCCCCCCCAGCTCCGGCACGACGGGAGTCGCACACGAGCAAAGGTCAAGTAGGCACGACTCGACAAGCACATGCCGACTAGCTTGGCTGATCAATGCCCTCGAGTGGCTAGAGCAAACCGCGAATTGTCAAGACTAGCGACATGTTGTTATTCATGCTTCTGTGCATTTATTGTTTGCGGGCATGATTAAGACGATGATGTAGTTATTGCCATTGGAGAGATTGGGATTAGTGGTATCTGACGTATATCCTTAAGTACCGAAGAGACCTCCAACCGGCATGATCACAAGGGGCGCCCGGAAACAGCAACCGTTAACTCGGTGCTTGTTGTAAAGAATTTCAATTTCAATTTCAATGTCACCCGTGGATGGCTTGTCGGACGCCTTAGTAGCTTTGGTTGTTGCTCTGCGTCGTCCATCAACGGGAGCTAGATTTACCTGACCCGTCGCCCCTCCCGAGCGCCGATCGGCATAGGCAGGTCGGCACCCCGGTTCGGTGGGAGCGGGCCGCGCATCGTGAAGGTTGAGCAACAATTTCATTATGCATTTTACGATAAGTGGATTTATTTATTTCTATCTGATAATTTTATTACATTTTTTGTCATTGCAAAGGCGGGGGGGGGGATGTGGCAACTACTGCGGATGCTTGCAAGGCATCCGAGGAACGTTGGGCACACACACATGAGAAAGAGGTGTGTCGAACTGTCGATAGGTGTTCATGGTCGGAGAGTACCCTATAGGTGTCCTTAACGACAGAGTACTTGATGGCCATTACACATTAGTCGATCCAGTTTGCCGATACTGTTGTAGTACAATTTCAATTTTAATGTTGATGCGCCGTGCATTTGCTGTGGCTTTCTCCGTGGCGCGGGCGTGGAGGCTGGGTGTAGTGGCTCCAAGGCTTGTCCGGTGGGGCCTTGACGAATGTTTCTCCGGCCGCCGCTTTGCTGATGGCGTGGAGGCTGACTTCCAATGTGGAGAAAGCAAACAATTGTATGAGGCGTCAAACTAGCTTGAGACCGCCTCCGGCCGTGGTGTACAGAACGGTCGTGGGCGAGTTTAGCGATCACTTTGTCCGCATCAGTAACCGTTTGTCCTCCCTTAGTGAGGCGGATGTAACCTAGAGGAATACGGGCGCTCTCCTCCGTCGCCATGTGGGTGTGATGGCTCGCTCTGCGGAGGGCTACGACTGCGTTATATTCCTCAGTTAAAGTAGGTCCGGTCGACATGGCGTCTAGAGCCTCGGTTGCGGCCGCGTTGGCGCAGCTCCTGAAGTATAGACAATGCACCCGATGTGCGGGTAGTCGTCGTACGCTGCGGCTGACCGACCGTCGAGATGCCGGGCGGTGTCGTATGTAAGTGTTCAGAGTTTCGGCTCGCAGCCGTCGAGCCGGGGGCGAACATGTATGCATGGATGATTTCGCCGTACCGACGAACTAATTATCGGGTGGGTCAGGGTAATCGTTGAGCAAGTCAATAGTTGGCTCAAAGGCCTCCTTTCCTCTTGCTCGGTTGTGCTTAGCGAATGGATTGCTATTGTGTCGAACTTCAATAATTGCTAAGATATGAGGCATCCACGTTTTTGGGACGCGCCGCATGCAACACACGTTGGTTCCAGCTCGCGGCTTTCGCATGCAAAACTCAGTTGTTGTACCTCGCGATCGCACCGGCCAGATTCTTCCTCTTGGATCTCCACAATGGCATGCAAACGCGATAAGGCTGGGGCGGCCGCGTCCGTATGCCCCATTAGCTCAAACGCGACGTCAAGTGGTGGCGAGAACCCCCGACACATCAAAATGGTTGTTAAGTCTTTCGCCTACTCGAGACGGCGTATATTCACGCCGACTCTAGCAGCTACGGCTGCGTTGCCGTACTCAACAATATGCAGCGCGTTTGAAGCCGCGGTTTATGGTACGATAGCGACAACCATCCACCCCCGCTACATAATGTCCGCCACCAGTATATAGGCCGAATGACTGAGCAATGAGTTGGATAGCGATGGCTGGCAGCTCAACCACCACATTTTCCGCTACCTTGACTCGCGTTGGGGACCTCATTCGATCGATTGCTTCGCTACAATGGAGGATGCACAGCTCCCGCGTTTCAACGCCCGTTGGCGCAACCCCACGTGCGAGGCAGTGGATTGTTGCTTTCGCCTCGCCGACGCACATGGGCGGGAAGAGCCAAAACTGCAGTAACCCCCCGTGGTCCGCCATGTAACGACTGGTCGACAAGCTCCAACAATCAGGAGCAACAACCATTGTCATCGCCCCACACTTGTTGGCTCGCATTTCGCACCAGCAAGTGATGCCCATGGCCAACGACTACATAATCTACCCGCCACGCACGGACCTCTTCTTCCCAAAACGGCTCGGAACGCGCACGGGAGTCGACATGCCGTGATGGAGCGTCGCTGACTTTCACCTACCACTCCGGCGTGGTTATACACACGACGTGGAGCCGTCGACGAGGCCTGCCGCCTAACCACAACATTCCTCGCTAGAACGACACCGTGTCCATACCCCCAGCCTTCTCAAGACCAGCCACGACGCCCTCGGACCACCGACGCACTAGTCTCCGCCCCGCGCGGAGCGCCAACACGAAATCTTTCATGACCGACCTCCTCGGCAACGACGAGCTTGGACAACTCGTAAGCAACATTCCTGCCACTACAACCTACACCTGCCACGACACTAGTGGAATGCGCCAATTCGCAAACTTGTGTGCCGAGGACAACGTCATTCTTCTTCACGCTACGCCGGCTACCATCGTCCGCTATACATCATGGCTCGGCCGGTTGGGCACATTTTTAGCCGCGTCCCTATAGCCCCACTACTTTTCGATCACTAAGTTCCTTCGCGACCACCATAGCTAGCCCGTGCGTGGCCGTCGGAGACCAGCTAGCCGGCGCCCACCGCGGCCTCGCATTGCAAACGACTGGTGAGCGGGTGGGCTTCGAGTTGCGGCTATGGGTGCTGCTACGGATGACTCAACAAAGTAAGGTATTGGTCGACCAACTTGAGCGACTGGTCGACTCGAATGCGCGCATACCCTTGCTAGCGCAACTGGCATGTGATATCTTGCAATTGAGTCATGCGGAGCAAAAGACCCTCACTTGCTAGCACGTCCACCTACCTTGGCTTTTGCGTTTCCGCAACGCGCTCGCGGTATGCTTTACCTACTCTACCTGCCGCACCGAGTCCGGCTTGGCATGCCACACGTAGACACCACTTCTACCGGCTAGATTCGCATGTGTTTGCGAAAATCTAAGGGCGACAGCCGTCGTGACACGGCTGACAAATATGCCATGCACCTGCCCATATCCCCATACGCGTTACTAGCCGACCTCATTCATCGGTACACTACATACCATACGTCAGACATATTGCGCAAAGTTCCTCGATTGCCCCCACCTTTGACTTTTAATTTGGGCCTCTCTCCTCGCGATGATGCATGCACTTGGCAAGCATTCACTACACTTTTGGCCTGGGTCACTCAAGCGTGCGTCACGATTGGTGTTCGCCCACCCGCTTGGCCTTGCGTAGTTATTGCACAACCTCCACAAAGGGGTTGTTTCCGCTACGTTATGCATCGTAGCGCCCCTCCTTCTCACTACTACGTTCTTGGGGATTGGGCTAAGAATAATGATGTGACGATGACCGAGGGCAAGTACTTTGGCCCTACTATGGCCCCCTCTCGGGTTGTGTGGCGTTTCTTCGGATGATGACTCGTCCCACCCCGAGAGCTGCCGTGATCGTCAAATATGAAAGCCTTTGGCCTTTCTTTCCAACAATTCGTGCCCTTGTTGTAAATTGTCAAATTGATTCAAATCTAAAGGTTATTTGCAAAACTAACTACCATGTGTAATTGAAATTGAAATTGAAATTATCCACAACAATACCGGCAAACTGGACCGGTTGCTGTCTATCGGGCCTCTCTACCTAGCCATTCATGACTTATGGGTGAGTTTCAGCCCGGGTTTCTTCGACCAGGTACACCTATCGACACACCTAGCTTCACTGTGTGTCGACGTTCCTCGGGAGTTAAAAAACTGTAAGCAATCACAGCAATTGCCACAGCCCCCCGCCTAAGCAGTAAATTAACAGCGTAATAATTTTGTAATCAAGAAAACAGATCAAGAAATAAATCCACTAGTCGAGAAATGCAAAACTAAACTGCTGCTCGGCCTTCACGACGCACGGCCCGCTCCCACCGAACCGGGGTGCCGACCGGCCTAGGCCGGTCGGCGTTCGGGAGGGACGACGGGCCAGCCTAATCTAGCTCCCGCGTGACTTCGGTCTTGCCGAAAATGGGAGGGAAAGGCTGGCAAAAAAACCCTCCGCCTCGCGTGGTCGCTCGTCGATCCCGCCGCCGCATCCCGTAAACCCCGCCCCAAGGTCGTAGCCGCGTCCACAGACGCGACGGTCCTCCTTGTCGAGGTCCCCCGTCACCTCGAGGACATGTGGGGAGGACCGAGACACACCGACATAGAAAATATGGGCGCTCCTGCCTCCGCGCCTGAATTTTCCCCTCGCATTTCCCCGGTTTTTCCTCAGTTCGGTACCCGGGTACGTGTCAGATAGTCCGGCATGCGTCCGTACCCTCCCCCCTATGATCGCGCGTCCACCGAGCAGCCTTTGTTTAGCGGGGGCCTCCGCGCTCACCCGGGCTCACGCTCAAGAATGTGTAGGTCTGTCGGGGTAGTGGGTGTCGAAGAGGGGAGGGCGGGGGGGGGGGGGGGGGGGGGGGGGGGGGGGTAGGTCACCGTAGTCGGATCCGGCGGGCCGCGGTCGCACGGAAATTATTCAAAACCCTCCGTACGGGGTTTTCCGGCGGCCCTCCGCCAGATCGTGTCGCTCCTTCCGTCGCGACCGTCCTCCTTGCCGCCCAAGCTTACTTCCCCCCCCGGGAGATGTAGCTTGTCGACGTAGCGGCTCGCTAGTGAGCTCCCTGCCATTGTGCAACTCCCCAACTAGCTCGACGCCGGGTTCGGACATTAGTTTAGTTTCCGAAAAAGCCCTCCGTACATGGCTTTCCGGCGGCGGCTGATCCTGAGGATCGCCGCCGCCTCACATAGCCACTCCTCCGTCTGCGACCGGCCACCGGCATGTGCCTTGTCTTGCCTCACCCCCCGGGAATTTTCGATTGGCACATGGCTGGTCGACGGCTAGCGAGCGCCTTTTCCGGGCGCTGCTTCCCGGCTAGCTACCACTAGCTCCAACACCCGCCTCCCACCGCTGATCCGGCCGTACCCTCCTAACCATCAAACGCTTCTGTAGTACATGCCCCACTCCCTTGAAGTAGGATTGTATTCAGACATGAGTATTAGACCGCGAAAGATCGAGCTCTCGGCCCTCTTAGCCCCCTACCGTGCCACGCCTAGCACGGCTACGGAGTTTCCAGCGCCCACCACGGGGATGTGACGAGTACAGTCCTGCAACAGTACATTACATGACATTGTACATGTACTCGTTACGGATACCAAATCGTGCTTTTCCACAGGACGGACGTATACTCGTGGGTACGTCGCTACTGCAATATTGTAATGGTGCTGATGCTACAGTACGACCAGTACCTCCCGGTACGTACGGATATGCATAATTAATCTAACTAGCCAGATGACGCGCCAGAACGAGCTCTTCAATGCAGAAGGAGCCGCGTCGTGAAACCCAATGCTAGGCAGGCCGTGTCTCGAGGACAGATGACGACGGTTGAGCAGCACTAACGCCTGACACGTAAGCGAAGCTTGCAGGCGTAACTAGTCTGGGCTGAAACCTATTTAAGCCCAGTGCAGTAGAGGGAGGTGACAGAACCTTTTAACAATTCCTTTGTTCACTTACAACATCTACTGCCTAAGTACAGCAGTGAAACATCTCTCATCAATTGCCTCTCGACAACATCATTTGCCATCTTGCAACAACAGAACTAGACAGACTAGAACAGATTTGTGCTAGCGTTTAGCTTTCAGAGGCTAACCGCCACACTGGTTTCGGAGCTCTTTGGTCGACGCACGCTTTCGTTGCTCGTTGATCTGCTCGACGTTGTTTAATTGAGTTGAGATGGCTTCTCTTGGAGCTGGACATTACGTGGTTTTAGTAATTCACGTCGGAGGAACTAAACCGTCGGACTTGAAGTTGGTGTTTCAGCGTGAGCCTCGTTCTGGTAAAACTTGGTTCCCAGCTGGCTCTGTCTTACCTAACGAAGAGCCTGTCGACGCTGCTATTCGCGAGTTACACGAGGAGACCGGTCTTGTTTTGACATCGGATGATTTGACGCTGTTGAGTGGTGAACCTGTTAACGTTACACTACCTCAAGGACGACAGCTTGTTTACGTGTACTCGGCTTCTATTCCTGTCCTGTTTGCTACGAACAACTTACGTACACCTGCTCAGGTCGAGCAGGCTGTTTTGGGACAGTCGACAGTTAATCCGGATGGCACCTACGTCGTCCCGGAATCCATCAACATTGACGGTCTGACACTTACGCCCTCACAGAAGGGGTTACTTCGTGCTGAGAAGCACAAGAGTGAATTACTTCACTTTGGTTACGTGACTCAGTGGGAATCTTTTTATCGAGCAATCACACAACATGTTCCAGTCATGCAAGACGACACGTCTATCCCGAGACAGTTCCACATGTACTCCCGGTTTACGACGGTCGACTCTGGTTCTGTATGGCTTCTGATTCGTGGACACATTAATCGACTGACTGGTGAAGGACCTACAGATTTACGAGTGGGAATGCCGATGCCTACCCACAACTTGGCTGGACTATCTGTGACCCTCACGGAGACTCAGCGTAAGGCTGCTATTACTTCACCGTACCAGAATGGTCGAGTACCTCATGTACTGGAGGATTGGCTTGAAGCACAGCCTCAGCGTTTTATAATGCTTGGAATTACGGCTGACTCGTACGATGCAGTGTTCTGGGTTACTTCACAGTTTTCTGGACACCTAGGTGGGTGGTGGTTGAACCGGAAAAATCAGCCTCCAATTCCATCTACGTACAACGAGCTTGTTGCGGAGTTACGCAAGTCGACGTTTCTTCCGAACATTCAGGACGACGCAATTAACGCTTTGCTAAACTTTACGCAGAGCAACACGATGAGTTACGCGGTTTTCACTAAACAGTACAACGACTACTTACGTCGGTCTCGTCAACACCTGACAGCTGAGGTACAGTGTGTACGCTTCATTAATGGCCTATCGAACGAAGCGCTCAAGAGACTAGCTAAGTCACACCGAGCTCGTCAGGGATACCAGACTACGCTAGTGGAGCTGCAAAACTTTTTGAATGACGTAGTGACAGATTCGCCGGAACTAGGCAATACAAAGTCTGCTGCTGGACCATCTGCCCAGCCCTCACGCAAGCGCAACCTTGATGACCCTTTCGAGGAAGCCTCTAACGTCTGGAAACGTAACAAAGGTGGCCGTGGACGTGGCCGCGGACGTGGACGTGGAGGTGGCAACAATGGTGGACGTGGTCAGACATCTGGCCGCGAAGATTTTAATTCACTCGCAAATGCAATGACAGCTGAGGAACGTAAGCGACACATGGACGAAGGACTCTGCTTCAAGTGCCACAAGAAGGGACACCGTTTGTTCCAATGCCCGGAGTTCAAAGGCAAGGCACCGATGCAACCTAAGAAGCAATGATGGTGGCAAGGCTGTTCTACAAATGAACTGGAGCAGCCGGCTACATCTACTGTTCATTCTGAGACACTGTTAGCGACAGAGGTCGTCGAAACACCTTCGACATCTCCATCGACTACAGTTGCGACACCTGTAACGCAAGTAGCAGGTCGTCGTCGTCAGACTAAGCAGAGACAGAGTCGTAAACCTGTAACCAGACGTTCAGTTGATTGGAAACTGGTTGACTCAGTCTTTGACCCTCTGCATGCACGATTCAACTTCACGTTGGAGGGATGTGCTGATGATGAAGGTCTTAACTCGCACGGTGACTTACCTCACTGTTCGCCGAGTGACTCGATTCTAGACAGAGATTTAACAGGAGAACGGGTGTTCATCAACCCACCCTGGGAGTTAGCTGAGCAGATTGCGCAGCATTTTGAGGATTGTCGTCGAACATCCCCGACATCTACGATGGCTGTATTTGTACTACCGAAGTGGGCGAAATTTACTCAGGTGACTAAGCACTGGAAACTCTATCAAGAATTCCCAGCAAGGACACAGCTTTTTACACGTCAGTCACTGGAGAACCCAGCGCAACAGGAGGTGGTTGCTCCAGCCCCTTGGCCTGTACAGCTGTGGTTAGTCGACGCAGATTGTGCGTTTAACGACTCACCAGAACCTACAGCACCTGATCAACCCGACTCGGTACCTGTACCAACAGACGACTCGGAACAGTCCATCGCTACGCTGCGACAATTTTCTTCGCCAGCTACAGCACTACTGACTGACCTCACGGAAGCTCGCCCGTTAATTCGAACTGAGCTGACTGTGAAAACTCCTGATGGCGGACACCAAATTTCTGGATTAGTGGACTGCGCTGCGACACTTGATTTTGTGTCAGAGGACTTTGTACGACGCTTTGCTTTACAGACTCGAAAGTCTGCAAGTAAGACTCCAGTTCGACTCGCTAACGGACAACGAGTGACTTCTACGACAGTCTGTGACGTCACTTTTGAGCTGGCTCGACACGAGTTTCAACGGACTTTCAACGTCTTACGTGATTTACGCACAGCTGATTTAATCCTCGGTTTACCATGGCTTGATGACGAACATGCCTCTTTACAATTTGGTACAACCAGAATTTTTACACTAATGGACGGCACAGCAGTGGAGACTACACTTGAGGAACGACGCCCTGAGTGTCTACTCCTGTCGTCTACGAAAGTTCAGAAGCTTATGCGCAAGACGCGCCGCAGCAGGGGACGTCACGCTGATTTTTACGTCATTGAACTTACATCAGCCGCCGAACAATCGACAGACTTCCACACTGGAGAGGAACTAACAGCAGAACAACGTGACAACTTCCGGTCGATACTCTTCGATGACTTCCCGGAGTTACTGCAACCTGTCGACTCTCCACCTGTAAGCCGACAGTGGGATCATCCCATTGAAACAATTGGCCCAATGCGACGCCAACGTCTGAACAGATTGTCACCCGCAGAGCGCGCTGAGCTTAATCGACAGCTCAAAGACGCAGTGGAAGCTGGTTTGATACGCCCCAGCTACAGTGAGTTCGGCTCGCCAATTCTTTTTGTGCGAAAAGCTGATGGCTCGCTACGTCTGTGCATTGACTACCGTGGTCTTAACGAGGTTACGCGTAAAGATGCTTACCCGCTACCGCGTGTGGACGACACTCTGGACGAACTTAAGGACGCGAATTTTTACACACACCTCGACCTCGCTTCTGGATTCTGGCAAGTTCGAGTGCGTGATCAGGACGTTCACAAGACGGCTTTTCAGACCCCTGATGGCTTAATGGAATGGGTCGCCATGCCGTTTGGGCTGTGCAACGCACCAGCTACATTTCAGAGGATGATGAACGACATTCTTCGCGACTTTTTACATAAGTTCGTGACAGTCTACCTGGATGACGTCTGTATCTACAGTCGAACTCTGGAAGAGCACCTGGAGCACCTACGTCTAGTGCTACAGCGATTCAAGGAGGAAGGGCTGAAATTACGCCTTAAGAAATGCTTCTTCGGATTGCAAGAAATGGAGTATCTGGGCTACACTGTGTCAGCCGGGAAAATTTCGGTTTCCACAAAGAAAGTCGAGGCCGTTGCAGACTGGCCAGTGCCCAAGACGCAGAAGGAGGTTCGCAGTTTCGTACAGTTCTGCAACTTCTATGCGAGATTTATACACCATTTTAGCGACCTTACGGCTCCATTGACGGACTTACTGCGGAAGTCCCAGCCACAGAAGGTTACGCTGACGCCTGCCTGTTTGGAAGCCTTCGAGACTCTCAAGTTACGGCTCATTTCCGCGCCATGCCTGATCCTTCCGGAGGTCGGCTCGGACGCGACGTTCACCGTGGCTACAGATGCATCAACAGTGGGGATTGCAGCAGTCCTGTTGCAAGACCAAGGAGGCGGTCTTCAACCAGTCTCTTACTGGGCGCGTAAGCTGAATCCAGCTGAGCGTGGTAACACTTACTCTGCGTACGACTTAGAAGCTTTGGCCGTATGCGAAGCTGTCAAGCATTGGAGGTGCTATCTTGAAGGCTGTTCTAAGTTCCTTGTCGTAACAGACCACGACACACTGCGACATCTGCTCAGGCAACCGAACAACAGGCTGAACAAGCGGCAAGCAAGATACCTGCGGGATTTGCAACCGTTTGTGGGCTCGATGACACTTGCATATCGCAAGGGAGCTCTGAACGAAGCCGACCCGTTAAGCCGGCGTCCAGACTTCGTACCTCAGGCCACAGTACCCTTATTTTGGGATGGCGAGGTTCCGTCAGATCGAGAATTACGACGGAAGTCCCAGCTGCTGTTTGAAGACGCACAGTTAAATTCACTGACTGTTGAAGCGTTGCAGCTGAGCCCTGAGTTCGCTGATCTCATTCGCGAGGGGTTCTCACAAGATTCGTTTTATGGGGACGATGGTGAGTGGACAAGAGACAGCCGGATAGAAGCCAGAGATGGGTACTTTTGGCGTCTCAATCGCCTCTGTATTCCACAGAACTCTGAGCTCCGACTGAGATTGATCACAGAGCTGCACGAAAGTTCGTCAGCTGGTCACAGAGGAGTTGCTAGCACTCTTGCTAAAGCACTCGACAGATTCTGGTGGAAACGAATCCGCCAAGACGTGAAAGATTTTTGTGAACGCTGCGTCGTGTGCCGACGAGCGAAGATTCGACCGCAGATGGCTGCGACTCTTTACCCATTACCTGTTCCACCCAGACCGTGGCACACAGTTGGTCTTGACTACCTGACACACTTGCCTGAGAGCAACGGCTTTAACAGTGTGCTGATTGTGGTAGACCATCTAACTCGAATGGCCCATTTTCTGCCATGTACAGAGTCGATTACTGCCGAAGAAACTGCAACTTTGTTTTTACAGGGAGTCTACCGCTTACATGGACTTCCCCGTGTGCTAATCAGCGACCGCGACCCAAAATTTGTCAGCGCTTTCTGGCAGACACTCTGGAGACGCCTTGGAACGCGTCTGAACATGTCTTCCAGCCGACACCCAGAAACAGACGGATTGACAGAGCGCGTGAACAGCACGTTTCAGCAGCTTCTTCGTTGCTTCTGTTGCTATGATGGCTCTGACTGGTCGACACTTTTACCGCAAGTGGAGTTTGCGTACAACGCTTCGCGTGCACTCGGAATTGAGCACACACCGTTCGAGGCTAACTTTGGTTTTTCTCCTGAGGAGCCTCCTGACCTGCTCTTCAGCATGCGACCGTCGATTCCAATTTCGCAAGACGCAACAGAACGGTTAAGATTGTTACAGGAAGTGCACAACCTGGTACGCTCTGTGTTACAGCTACATAAGGACGAGATGCAGGCGAGCACAGAACCGTCTACGGCGCCACACTTCGCTAAGGGAGACAAGGTGTCAGTCGTCACAGCAAATCTTTTTCTGCGAGGACAACCGAACAGGAAACTCAGAGACAGACAGCTCGGCCCTTTTTCAGTGGAGGAGCAGATTGGAAAACACAGTTACAGATTGAAACTACCAGCGACAGTACGCTTACATCCTGTGTTCCATGTTAACAACTTACGTACCGCTCCGCTACGACCAGCTGTCCCGGTGACTGTACCTGAAGGAGACGACGAGGAGTTTGACGTCTCGCACATCTCTGCTGTGTGCATCAAGTCGCTACCTGGGCGACGAGGCAAATATTTGCTCTTCATGACGCACTTTAGTGATGACGACATTCCACCTGTCTGGCACCGTTTGAACGAGGTGCATCGAACAATTGCGTTACAGGAATTCTTGGAGACGCCCCAATGGCGCAAGTTCGCCAAGACTCAGGTGTACATTGACTTCATGCACGCTTTCCCAGCGCGCATTCCTGAGTCCCAGTAACTGCTTCAGTAAAGGAGCCAAGAACCACGGAGGTCTGCCTCGCGGCGGCCTCATTGATCTGTCAAGAGGGGGAGGGTACGAGTGTGACGAGTACAGTCCTGCAACAGTACATTACAGGACATTGTACAGGTACTCGTTACGGATACCAAATCGTGCTTTTCCACAGGACGGACGTATACTCGTGGGTACGTCGCTACTGCAATATTGTAATGGTGCTGATGCTACAGTACGACCAGTACCTCCCGGTACGTACAGATATGCATAATTAATCTAACTAGCCAGATGACGCGCCAGAACGAGCTCTTCAATGCAGAAGGAGCCGCGTCGTGAAACCCAATGCTAGGCAGGCCGTGTCTCGAGGATAGATGACGACGGTTGAGCAGCACTAACGCCTGACACGTAAGCGAAGCTTGCAGGCGTAACTAATCTGGGCAGAAACCTATTTAAGCCCAGTGCAGTAGAGGGAGGTGACAGAACCTTTTAACAATTCCTTTGTTCACTTACAACATCTACTGCCTAAGTACAGCAGTGAAACATCTCTCATCAATTGCCTCTCGACAACATCATTTGCCATCTTGCAACAACAGAACTAGACAGACTAGAACAGATTTGTGCTAGCGTTTAGCTTTCAGAGGCTAACCGCCACAGGGAGGTGAGGGGATGCCGAAGGGCCTGCGAGCGCACCCCCCTCCAGGGCCGCCGCCGCTGCGCCGCCGGCGGGCACCTGCCATGTGTACGGGACATTAGCCCTTGTTTTCAGTGTTACCGTATTTAGCATCGCGTCTCAACCCCACGCGCGCACAACTACCTCTATTTTGTTGGAAGGGTGGCGCGATCAACCACCTAACTACCTTCGCCAACGGAAAGCTCCGGCTAGGCCAAGCCTTATAAGCCATAAATAGCGATTGAGCAAGAGCTCAATCACCCTGTGTGTGCGCTAGCTTTTCAGCTCGCGCAACCCACCCACCCATCCCTTATTCCCTTATAGCGCTAATTGACCCCTTTTAGGCCGCGCCCAAGGGCTGTATTTTGGCCATACTGTAAGATTTCTGTCATCTTTGGCAAATCGCGCCCCCGTGGTAAATGATATTACCAGCGTCCAGTTTTGTTACTTATATCATCCGCGTACGATTGGCACATACCATATGTACAACGACCTGAATACTGGAACAACCCCCTTTATTTCACAAAGCAATATGTGTCTAACAGGAATGCTCAATGACCTGCTTCTGTACAAGCTCTTCACAGGTTCGCTTCTATATCGCCTGTTTTCGGGATCCTGGGGTACTGACGGTACAGGGCATTACGGCCACGGGTTGCAATTTTACATCACGGGCGGCGGACGCAGCATTCGACCGTTAAACGGTCGCAGCGCGCGTTGCTTTGCGCCGCACCCGGCCTACCGAACACATTACCAGTCGCTGGAGTTTCACAGAATCACTTCCTTTCCCCTCCTCACTTTATTTCGAGTGCCTCCCTCCCTCACGAGACGAACATTTAGTGTGTAGGCTCTGGAAACTCCGAACTCACCGTCGCCTCAACAACGCGGTGCAGTGTCGCTACCGTAACGACGGCATCGTAAACATGCCGGACGTGAAATGCCGTTCTATACGCTCCGGCCTAGCGGCGGTCTCGTCGTTAATGCTTACACTGCTGTTTTATCTTGGTAGCGTCGCCTCGGAGCCATGGAATCTACCGTCGTACAGTCTGTGCCGACATACCACTCTTAAGGGAGTGCCGGCAGAGGCGAGCGGCGTGACGTACAGCCCCGTCACGAACAGCCTTTACGTCATCACACGGAACCCTCAAGCCGTGGTCGAGTACAACCTTGAAGGCCGCCGGCTGCGCGAAGTACCCTACAAAGGCCTCAGTGACCCCGAAGGTGCGCCAATTATTTTAATGATTGTAAGCATTTCAAATGATTTGATTAGTACATAAAATAAATTTAATAATAAATATTATGATAATTCTATAAGTTATCCATATATTATATTAAAAATATTACGAACAATACGCCCAAGGGTGCCCTCCTGTGTCCTGACGACCGCTTTCGTCGACTGACTGCCTCTGGTTTCGTAATGAAACAGGTATCACTTGGATGTACGACTATACATTTGCCGTGGCGCAGGAGGGGAGGTCTACAGCAGCAATCACTGTGATGGATCTCCTCCCATGGCGCGAGTCGGCCGTGATCCGTCGCAAACTGGTTTTAAGTACTGTCAAATGTAAAACCAACTTTTGCTTCGAAGGCATTACCTATGATATCAAGGGCAACGTGTTTTACGCACTACAGGAGCTGGGACCCATGCGAGTCTGGCGTGTGAATCCCGGCTCGGGCACAGCCTCCCTCGTTCTAGACCCAGCGCCGGGAGGGTGGCCCGGCATGCGCGATCTTGCTGGCGCGTACTTCCGAGCCAACAGCACTTCCGGGCTCTACTTGCTTAGCCAGGCCACCCAGAACGTCGCTCGCGTCGATTTCAACGGCACCCTTGTAAACAAAGTACAGGTGAGAGATAACATGGTTGAAGGGCTAACGTTTACGCCGGACGGTGTGCTGATGATCACGGTGGGCGAGCCCAACGACCTGTGGGTGTACAGCAGTACGGGTGAGTGCGAGTGGAAGCCGAGCGGGAATTACAAAATTCCCGTACCGCCGACCCGGGTACAACAGGAGAGGCAAGCGGCGCTTGTCGCACCAATCGATAAAGACCCAGACGGTGGCTATTGTAATTGGAACGGCTGTAGCGGCGAGGCACAGGGAAACCAGTGGTGTAACCGTGACGTCGATCACTGTGTTGGCGATTGCAAAGGGAGTTGGTGCTGGTGGGATGGTATCGGACTGACAATCACACCGGAGAACTACGACTCGCAGCTCGAAGCGACCCCGGTTGGCGACACGACGCCTGAGCCTCCCCGTGACGGTTTCTGTGCTTTTGGTAGCTGTGCCGATGGTAGGGCGGGGCCAGAGCAGTGTCACAGTACGCCCAACATGTGCCTTCTCTCGACTGGCTGCGGCGGGAGCTTCTGGTGCTGGGAAGACGGCGTGGGCGAGCCTCTCGAAATAGACGACCTGGACGAGAACGCCACCGTGACACCCGCGCCCACACTCGACCTGGACACCATTCCCGATAATATCAGCGTAGTACAAGTGGAAGATGAGACGTTCCGGAAGCTCGGTTACGAAGCCAAGCTGACCCTTGTATTGGAGGACATCACCGTGTCGCAGTTCACACCCCTACAGCAGCTATACCTCCGACAGGTGCGTCGCCTACTTCCATAAATCTGATATATATATGTATGCATCGAGAACAATTGTCTTTAGCTAATACTCAAATATCTGCACTTATTGCGGATATTAACGCGACATATTTTGGTACGGTAATACAATTTAAGTATTAGTAGCGGCTATACGTCGGTTGACATCAGTCCGAAAAGATGCAGGGTAATTAACGCGGCGGTACGGGATTGTGCTGATGTTTCACAGGCCATCGCACACGTGGCGTACGGCACCCCCAACGCTTTTTTACAAGTGGTTTTCAACACCAGTCGAGTGGAGGCCCGACACGAGTGGGCGACGTTCAAGGACTATCTGGTCCCCGCCACTCTCGAGCGCCTGGCTTCGACGCAGGAAACCGGACAGGAGGACGATGTGCTTTTGGTTCATGTCTTTTTACTAGGAGAGACCAGTCGACACGCTCAAGTCTTGGGCAACCGGACGATAGATGCCGTCGTCTCCGGTCGACTGCTGTCCAGTTTGTCTCTACTTCACTTTGAGAAGGAAATCACGCTGACGGTGGCCAGCGCGGGTGTCTCCGTGACCGAGGTATCGCCTCAGTATTTTCCTGCCGCGACCGTCGAGGATGTATTTTACCGTGACAGTTTCTCGGTAGTCGAGGTGGAGGTGATTGGTAACCTTACCAATAATGGAACCTCCGAGGGTATTCTGTCGGGAAGCGACGACTCTCCGTCGCTCATCGCGGAGACGGCATCGACAGCGCCCGGCGATGATGACGAAAATAACACCACCGTGATGGCCGTGTCGATTGCCGTGGCGGTGTTTGTGGCGCTCGCTATCGCTGTTGGAATTATTTTTTACAAGCGGAGGAGCGATGCGGTGAAACGGCATAAGGAGGAGGAATCGCGCTACGGTGCCCAGGCGGCGGTCGAGTTGGAGGGCGACAACGAGCAGAATGCAGAATCGAAGGGGTCGCCATTCTCACCTGGAGCCCGCGTTTGAACAAACGGGCCGACGACGGCGAGTTGATGATGAAGCAAATGTAACGCACGCACGAGAGATGTTAACAGCGGCAGTGCTTCTTTGTATTAAGGCCTGTGATCGGCCGGTTTTGTAAGGCGAAATGTTGCTTAATATGGTTTTGATAAAATTGATAATCATTCATCCATGAAATAGGGAGGCGGTAGTGGTACTTGCCATGAGACGTACCTGCACGGAAAAAGCCATTTCGGGAATTGGGATAATGTACATCCGTTGCAGGCGTTGACACGCACCGGCCGAGGCCCCTTCTTGTCAACGAGGTGCAAAACCTCGTCGTCTTGTAACGAATCCATTCTGCGTGAGCTGTGATTGCGATTGGACTGCGTTGTCAATGCTTTGCGGGTTGTGTGATTTCTCGCGGCCATCGTTAAATGTGGCGATAGTCATTCAAGGAATATCGCGAAGTCAAACATCCACATGTCCTTGGGAATGTATCCTTGGGAAGACGAGCAAGTATCACGCAAGAAAGTTAAGAAACCAAACACTAGCGGCCACACATACGTCGCTCTCCAACACAACAACGGTCACCCACGCGTACATCGGAGACCCCATCACCAAAGGCCACACAGTCGTGTTGAACGTGGTATGCACGGTTCGATAAGGAAGATATTGTAACTTGCGGTACGCTAAACAACCAGCCTTGGGTGACGGCTGGTGTCGAGACAAGAGAAGTGATTCAAGCTAGTGTTGTTAGCTGTCTATACGCTAGCTTGTATTATCGTGCATCAGGCACTCTAGTTGATGTCCCGTACATAAGGACTTCTATCAAAGCATACATGAGCTCTATGTAACTAATCTACACTAGGAATTACTTACCACAAGTCGTCGAAGACCTCTCCGCTGTCGGAGAACATGATATGCCTCTAGCGCACATATAAGTATACGGTCAATGATCCTTCAAGGGGCTCTTACAAGATATAAATGCACGTAAACGTATTATGCATACATCGGGGTGCACACAAGGGCACGCACTAGAATTCAAAGATATACATGCGGCAGCTTGCATGTTGCGGTTCACTTCTCACAAATCCCTCACCATGATGTAACCATCGCTACGCGCCATCCCGCACACTCGCCAACACGCACCGCGAGGGGGCACAGCCCCCCTCCCCGAAACTGATCAGACAAGAGAAGCGCTTGTGCGGGTACCACTAGTCGAGGGGCACCTAGCTCCGCGTGACTATGGTGGGTTGCGAGACCCTAGAAAGTTTCACAGGGGTGCACGGAGACCTACTATGCATAGTATATGAGGTGGAGAGGTAAAACTGACGTGAAAACCGGCCGGTAGGGAAATGTTATTAAGAGGGAGAAACGACTTGCGCTGCCAACTTAGTTTGCCTCGTGTACGGGAACCAAACGGAAAATAACGAGAAGAGTTTTAAGGCCTACCACATTTTGGGGCCCCTTTCCCCCCCGCGTCGTGTACAATCCATGCACATGTCATCACAACCACATGCTCCCATGTCTGCGGACAACAAGTTGGGATGGAAAATTGCTTATTGTGTCGCCGATGTTGAGAGTATTCACAAGTCGAGGTACGGATGCTCTGAATTCCGGGGCGCCAAAATAGGGGTATGCTCCAAAGTCGCGGTAGGGCCTTAAACCCCACAACATCGGATGTTAGCTTCAACGGGATCCATGTGTGTCCCATTTTTTCCTTCACTGTTTCGTATGCATATGTTTCGGTATCACGCAGTATTATTCTTGAAAGACATGTACGGAGGCGGTGGTGAGAGCGGGGGTAGGGGATTGCGGCATGCGACGTGGGAAATGCATGCATCACAGATTTACGTCGCAGTTCATGTTTTGATTTTTGATAACGCACCTCCCATTCAAATGTCGTACATGTGTGCATGATCCATGAGTGTGCCAGCCTTTATACCATGACAACCTTTCACGGCCAATCCACACCTGTACATGCCCATTTACCATGACATCTAAGGCAACCCCAATGTCCTTATGCCACCCGTGTTGCGCCATCTCACAAGTTCAGTCACCAAACGTTACCAAAGTAGAAAAAAGTACCCGGCATTGTCCCATGCTATTCAGCGCTCCTTCAAGCTACCATTTATGCCAACGTCTTTCAAGCATGGTGGTTGGAGTGATTTTGACTCCATAACATCATCGTGCAAACGTGATAATTTGTCGTCGAACATAATGATAGCACATAATCCAATAGAGTACATAAGGATAATGCGGGATTTAGCAAGCAACGAGTACATTTACGAGTCCTTCAATCAAGAAGCTACAGAAGTTACTGGCATAATTACCCCCCCCCCCCCCCCCCCCCCCCCCCCCCCTTCCACCCATGTCAATGTGATGATATTAACTTGGTATGGCGCACCGCTACGCCAGGAGTATGACAGATTTGGTCACCAGGGGTCGCGGAGTGGCGGAAAATTCAAGTTTACCGAGGGGTACCGGCATTGATGTGGCATCTAGCATGCCCCCCACGCAATTGCACGTGTCATCACTCTACCTGGCAGAAGTAAAACAACGAAAGAAAGCAGCGTACCTATAAACGAAGGCAAAACAATGAGAACCCCATAACGTCAGTGTATAAATTCTGTATTCCAATTTACTCATGCGCTGGTAATCGTGTGTGCGCGCGCGCGTGTGTGTGCGCACGTGTGTGCGCACGCGCGTGCGCGCGCCTGTGTGTGTGTGTGTGTGTGTGTGTGTGTGTGTGTGTGTGTGTGTGTGTGTGTGTGTGTGTGTGTGTGTGTGTGTGTGTGTGTGTGCGTGCGTGAATAAAAATGCCACTCATGTGCCTTGCCTCGTGATGTGCTTGCGACATATGTAGGGGCCCAAATAATTCGGTGAATTGGCGGGACGGTATTGAATGTGCATGACGAGGAACGCGCAGGAGCATATCGAATAACACATTTCAATTGCAGGAAAGCGCAGTAGTAGCGCAGCTGCACAAAACATCCACCGCGCACTCATCCACATGCATATCCATCCTCAAGCGTACGACACAGCACGCCATCATAAACCCTACTAACGCATCCGCATCACCATAACGTCCAAGTCGCCATGCCATAGTCTTACTATCGGCATCATGACACTCCAAGTGGCCATCAACATCATGTTGTCAACCCATTACGCCATTCTCATCTTGTGCGCATCATACCATCATCACCTCATCGTGCTCTTTTCATCACATCGTCACGAGGGATTTCACGAGCAACATTGTCCCACCACCTCGACATGAGCCCAACTCGATACAATGCCACGATGGCTCCATCACGACAACCGTAATTCGCCATGCCACCGCGCCCCATCTTGCGGTCATGCCGTCGGTTTAGTCCCGATCACGTCACCACCATCAACATGCCACACATCGCGATGATCAATAGGGTCACCCAGGCTGAAGACCGGTCGATGGGAGCGGCAGAGTCGTCGGCGTCATCGGGCGTTGCTGTTGGGGTGGGCTCGGGCGCCTCAGTCGGTGGAGCGGTGGTCATCGGAGGGGTGGTGGGCGCGGGGGTTGCGGTGGTGGTGATCGCTGGGAGAGTAGTTGGTGACGACGGCGTCCCTACGTCAACCATCTCCCCATCCTCCAACACCTCCGTCTCGACCGCTTCCGCCACGATGGGTGCATACGCGGCGAGGGTCGGGCTGGTACTGAAGAGCGCCTCGGGTTCGGTGTCCACAGCCTGTCGGAAGAGCGTCCCGCCAGCAGAGGACTCGATGCGAGCCGGAAAGGTGATGGACGTCCGTACCACAAGACTCCCCGCGCTAATGCTCACAATCTCGACCACGAGATTGTCTGAAAGAGGAAAAGGAGGGGAAGTTTAGCGTTAATACGCGAGAAGTTTTTTGAGCAACGCGATTCAACGAATTCCTTTTGGCTTTATCGCTAAATGAAAGCAAATGAATAGTGCATTTTAAAAATATCATTGATTTGCATTAACATCTCATTTTCAATATAAATTTTCTGAATGGAGTCCTCATTGTTTCGGTTTTGTCTATAATGAATTGGATATTACAATCCCGAGATGGCTTCTCTTGTAAGCAATATATCCTCGTCTATTCCAATTTCACAACGCGGCAGTTAATATGGGCAGTCTTCGATTTTTATAACTCCGCCAGCGATGATGAATGAATTTGTGACAATTCTTGGACGACGACTTGTTTAAAAAAGTTGCCGATTATCGATAATCGACAATCGACACGCATGAAAATCCGGTTTTGTACCGTCTCAAATGAGGCGTAAACGCTTAAAAGCGAGCGCGTGGTCTCGTCACATGAGACTCCGCAGCGCATTGAAAGACTTAGTTTTGGCTTGCTGCATGAAATGGCATATTTGAATATACGTACGCTAATAGACACCATAGCGCAATAATAGATGTGCCCCTTTTAACCTAATCAACAGTAGGAAAACGCAAAGGGAAGGGGACCTACTCTCATCCTCTGGCTCAATGAAATCGACGGTGGCCGTGAATGCGAGACGCGCTTCCCGGAACATCACCGCCAAAAACTCGCCCTCGAAGCTAGCGCGTTCCTCCTCGTTATCAAGTACCGCCGCATCAGCGGACTCAAACTTCAAAGTGAAGCCAACGCGCTCGCGGCGTGCGGGTCGTGCGACTCGGGTGGTAGTTCCCTCAGGGGTCGGCGACGGCGTCGGCGCGGCTGTCGGCGCCGCTGTGAGCGACAACGGGAAAAAAAGGTTGCAAGTCAGATAAGCCATGGCCAGTCGTTGAAAACATATGCTGGAATTGTTCAAAACAGACCGAACCGAGTATGGACTCTATATCGAGAGTAAATGGCATGACAACGGTTGCCGAAATTACGAGCAGCACATGATAAATGTAGGCCAACAATGTAAGTAAATATTATCGTTTAATTAGTACAAAATCTAAGGAAGACTGCCGTACAAGCGAACAAGCAAAGGTACTATGTCACATTATTAGGTATACCTATCACATTGATAGATAATTTCAAAATCCGGAATACAATGAATGCGGTCGTGCCAATTCAATAAGATGTCGGCATTGTTTGAATCACAGTCGGTATTGTATGCGCGATTTTAAACAACATTAGTAGAAAGCTCGGACATTGAAATAGTGTAATTGGCCTTGTTTATCATTACATGCCGTATGTGGAGTGATGCATGCACTACGTCTTGCTCTAACTGCCCTAAAAGCATGGCTATTTTGAAAATCGACTCACACCATCCGATCGCGCCGCGCGCTTCGATGGTATTGCATTAATTGAGCGATATGAAAACCGAATACGAGTAAATAAACACCGCATCAAAGCCAAACGTAATAACGCGTTGTACCTCTTTGTCATATGCCATTCCAAAGGTAGTTGGTAGGTCGTTCGCGGTATAAAAATATCTCTCGTGCATTTCCTTCAGAGTCGGTGTATGGTCTGTTCCAAATACTCGTATGTATCTTATTGGAACGGGAACGCTGAGCGTAAATGGTATGGGTAACTCTGAAACTACGTTCAGTCGCGCTAAATAATCTAGGGTTGACGATGCAGAGGGTGAGATAGGGCTTACCGGTGGGCGCGGGGGTAGGCGCGTGGGTGGGCGCGGGGGTGGGCGCGGGGGTAGGAGAAGGAGTGGGCACCGCGGTGGGAGCTGGGGTGGGCGCCGCGGTGGTAGCTGGAGTGGGCGCCGCGGTGGGTACTGGTGTGGGCGCGGCAGGAGTTGGGGCACCTGCACGTGACAAGTTGCATGCAAGAGACATTGATGTATTTGAAGCCGCGGCAAAAAAACAGTAAACAGCATTGATTTGCGGACAGAAAATATCATTGGCGAGTATTTCTTTCGCCGGTAGCGAGTCAGAAAAGAGTGCTTTGCGATACATTCCAACATTTCATGTATTATTCTACATATAAACAGTGATCATAATAGAGAAGACAGTCGAAGCAATTTAGTGGTGTGGAACATTAGGTAGAAGCGGCAGAACTGTTTATCTAGATCGAATATTGAATTTGGATAGTCGATACTGATAAAAAAATTAATACATGGAGGCGTGGTATTTTCAATAGGCGGGAGCACACTTGTTGGCACGGAGCCGTCGGGAGCTGGAGTGGGAGCCGGCGTGGGGCTTGAAGTAGGGGCGGCTGTCGGGCTTGGAGTAGGCGCAACGGTGGGCGCAGCTGAGAAAATAAGCGGGACACAAGTAATTCAGTTATCAACATCATCGCGCTGTGTTACTGTTTTTGGTATTGTTTAACCTGTACACGTCACAATCTGTGCCAATTTTGCGATAGCGTCCGGGTCTGTCCCTTTCTGAGACCACGGTGGTCATAGAGATTATACTTGGTAGTAATGACTGCCCTCCATCTTGTTGCGCTAGGTTGTTTTGCCAATGAGCTGTGAGGAATATATATTTCATGAACTGCACAACATGGAAAAGACCTGTCACAGTATATGTTAATGAGAAAGGAACCAAAGCACGCGTTTATGAGCATGAGAGAGGAACCGTGAGTTTGGAACCCGTACTCCATGCACTCAAATGACAGAAGTGACTAGATTACATTCTTAAAAGGTATACTCAAATCCAATCCGTAGCCCCAACACACCTAAGTGGTTGACGGACGGTGGGAAACGTGACTAGGTCAAATTTAAACAGGTGTCAGTACGGACAGTCGAAAGGGAGATAATATACTCTTCCGATGTAAATCATTCGGCCGAAGGATTACACCGGCTTACCTGTTGGCACGGGCGTCGGCGCGGGTGTCGGAGCAGGTGTCGGGGCACGTGTCGGGGCAGGTGTCGGGGCGGGCGTCGGGGCAGGTGTTGGGGCAGGTGTTGGAGCTGGTGTTGGTGCGGCTGTCGGAGCAACCGTGGGTGCGGGAGTACCGCAGTCGGTCTCCAATGCCTGTACATTCCACCGAAAGTACAAAACGAGTCAACAAAAGTATATCCGATAACCTACCAACCATCCATAAATGTAACCTCAAGTATGGTTAGTGCCAAAATATGACGTGTGAATTGAGAAATGTTTTTCGCGGCAAGCACCTTGAGAGAGGAGTCCAACCCGCGCTCCTGAAGCTTAACCCAAGCGGGGATGAATGCATCAAAGAAAGCTTGGTTGCTGGCGGCAAACTCTTCCACGAAACCACGCGTGGGGACGTCGGTGCTACACCTTTCTCCTACATGTGGAAGCATCACAAGCGCGGCGAGAGGATAAGCAGTCAGCGAAATCGAGCCAACGGTATCCACTGTCGTATTAGTACTTTAAAGGAGGGCATTCCATGTTCAATGCGCGAGTCCAGTCGCATGACTCTCATTACTGCCATTAATATGTGAAAGACAGGTACCCACGAACTACATCCTCATTCTAAAATGATTACGAATAAGCTATACATTCCGCTGTTGTAAATAAATCCAGGCATCAGGACAAAACATCTCAACCTTGAACATCCATATGTAATCGCGAGGATGAAAAGGCCAAATGCAAAAAGGGAATACGCAAAATACAGGAGGGTGAGGGCGCCCGCAGAATTTTTTTGGTTTAATGGTCTGGATATCTATAGACATGCGATATACCCGTGTTGGATGGTGTATGAGGGGTACATGGAAGGTGAAGCGGGGACCGGGGCGTACTTGGGCCGCCACAGGGCGGATGGTTGCGGGCGTTGGGATCGTCTGCGCCCAGGTCGAAGGCGAGCGCCATGTCAGTATTCAACATGATGCGCCCGCCGTCGTTCCACTGGTGGGTCAAGCGGCCGATACCCAAGCTGGTGAAGTCGTTGGTGCTCACGCCCCAAGGGCGGTTGATCATATCAGAGAAGTATTCGTTGTCAAACACCGCGTCACCGGGTACCCACTCACCATCGTACCTGCAACATGTAACAAAAAATTCAAACAGCGCACGCACCCGTTCGTCTTCTCAAGCCAAATTTCCGAATTTGTACTTATCAGATATGGCGGCAGATCCAATTTACTGGTTCCCGAGTATATTTTGGGTCAGCCACAGACGACTTTTGTATTGATAACTTACGAGTCAAAGGTCTGAGATGATGTCAACAAAATGCGATGTGGTACACATTTTCGAGAAATTATGTTTGGCGTGGATGTGCGATATATGGAAGTGTCAAAGTAAACTAGATGTCAAATGAGAACGGTTTTTAGGTTCAGCAACTATGTTGTAAGGAACACGCTATATTAAATCGCTTAATTACAAAGAAAATTAGTTAACACGTGCATATGATCACAGGAAAGATGAACCTCAACTGTTCGCCGATTAGGGTGTGTGATTATGATGTTTCAAAGAACTGAAAACTAACAATTTGCATAATAATCAAGTCAACTAGACAAATAATTTTGTTCGTGATCGTGAAAGGACCAACCAATAATCAAGAAGTACTTCAAAAGTTATTTGCATGTACAGCTAAACGATTGTAGAAATACGCAGCTATACTTCAACGCGCACAATGAAATAGGGGAGTTGTACCCGCTGTTGGCCGGCTCGGCGCGTCCAAGAGTGTGCGCGCCCATCAGCGCAACCGTCTCGCGTTCACTGAAGCCCAGCTGCGTGCCAGCCCAGTCCATCACGTGGTTGTAGCCCAACTCACTATCGGGGAGTCGGCCCTCGTCAAAGGCGCAAGATTGGGCGTCAACCCGACCCCAGCGGAAGGGAATGTCGGTGATAGCGTCTGCATGTACGACAGCGGCACCCCGTTTTAACTTTCATTAGAATCAAACAAATTATTCATAAAATACGTTTACAATGAGCAGTTTTGTAAATCCCAAATCAAATTACATGAAGCACCATGGGTATGAGGACAGGGGAAAGGGAGGAAGACCAAGAGGGTAAGAGTGACAACGGGGTCACGGAATCCAAGACGCAGCATGTTTTTTGCAACGCGGTAAGTATCCTATATCATCAACTGAACCGGATTCTGCGCCAACGCAGGGCGAAGTTTTAATATTCCTGCGGGTGCTCCCATTCACGACGGGGGCGCCAGCTCATATATGTAAACAACGTACAAGAATACCGGGAGTAAACGCCAAACTCACGGAAGATGAGGGCAGCCTAGCCATTTCAATTTGAACTTAAATTCCATATTAATCATAATGCAGACATCCAAAAATCCCAACAGTCGTAGAAAACAACACATCAGACCACTGCGAAAACAAAAAGTGCAGTACAGGATGTATTTTAAAGTAATGCATATCAACAGCAATAGAATGCAGGAAATTCATGTTTACTTCACCATAAATATCATCATCAGAAAAATATGAATAGGTTAACAAAAAATTCAATAACCATTAATAACCATAACATGAATAGGTTCAATAACTATTAACGCGACTACTGAGCTGCGTCTTCACTCTGTTTACTCGACCACGGCGCGCTGGACTCACCGTTCCGTGTGGCCTCTATGATAGCAGCGTTGGCAGCAAGCGCCCAAAAGTCGGCGCGTGATAGTTTATCGCTCCAACGATTCCACACGTCTTCGGTACTCGCCACAATATCAGCGATCCCGCCATTGTCTGGCATCTCGTACAGCAGGCAGCCTGCGTGGTCATGGGGGCAGCAAAACAACGCCCGAAAATCAGGGTCGCAGTAAACGATATGCGCGGTGAGTTCGTGTTTGCTCATACTTTCGACTGGGTTTATTATTTTTGACTGTGGTCAGTTTATTTATGTAAACAATTCAAAAGGTTTTCGGGAGGTTTCGAAACTATGTAGTTTGGCCAGGCGGCCAGAACGACAAAGGCGTTCGAATACAAGGAGGTTTGGCGCGAACCATCTGGGCCCCCATTCCCTGCGCTTTGGCTCCAGGTGCCGGCATCGTGAAACGAAAGGCGCACCAAGCCTGCGTTCCAAAGCTGCAAATCAGGCACGCCGGCCGGCAAAGCCGACATGCCGCATGCCGATATTTCGTACGGCGGGTCGTACACCGCCCCCTCGTCATATACACCAAACTTGCGAGACGGCGAAACGTGACCAAGGAACAGACAGGGTGATGCAAAGTATTCATGGAGGTACTTTCAGATCTTACCTCCGATGGCGTCACCGCGGGAACTTTGTTGTGCTAGCTTCCGCCGGCCGTTCCCTCGGCCGCCGCCGCCTCCGCCTCCGCCGTTGTTATTACCGTTTCCGCCGCCTCCGTTCAACATCGTCGGGATGGAGGCACGAACGTCGTCGATGATAGCTTGATAGTCGCATACATTGAGTGACGCTACCGGTGGCGAGTGAAACAGGAGAAGCAGCAGTGCTGTCACCGCTACGGCTGCCGTTGCACTCGCCGCGCCCCTGCTGGGCCGTATTATCCTGCGCGACGCCGTCATCTGCCTCGCCAGGTGCACTCTATGAGTGCTAGTTATATAGAAACGTGCCGATAGCCGAAACAATACGGCGACGGCGATATATGAAGCCAACAACACGCGAAGTATTGCTTCGGAACGCAACAAAGCGAGGGTGGCAGATAGATAAAGTTGACAGCCCTTTAAGCGAAACACATATACGAGTGAAGATCCCTTACAGGTGCGGCCGCTGGGGCGGTTTTACGTGCCGTCGCGAACCCGCCCGTAGTGATGCTGGTGAGCGTAGTAGAGGTAGTGCGCAGGCCCGTACACGATATTACGCGCGCAGGTACATACCTGTACCGTATTTTAGGGCGGCGGAAGCCATGGTTATACGGATGCCGGTACTGCGGTACGGGTACCCGGAATTTAATTTGTGTATGTCGAGTGAGGGTCATCATGTAATGGATTACAAGAAGAACAGCAACATGAGCATGAACCAAGCAGATTAAATAAAGACGGAAACTACTCTGCTACTATTTCATTAATAAATATTCGAAAAGCATTCTCGTCAGTAGATGTACTCGCGGGTTCATAGTAGTAAAATTTTCTTACAAGAAAAAGCAGCGGAGACCACAAAGCAAAAAGAAATAAGGAGGGGAAAACCTATGAGCCCGAGGAATAACAGAAGGCATACCTACCACCGGATCAGCACTGCCCTCGTTGGTTCCTAGTCCGGGATAGCGGAATGTATAGCTACTTACTTACCAGCAGCGAGCATCACATGCTTGCATGATGACAAACAATCTTAATATTGCAAATTTGCTTAATTGCTGATCGCCAAATCCATCGAAATCCGGCCAGCAACGGTGCTCTACGTCCGACTGGTACATGTACCCGACTGTTACCGTCTCCTTATGTAAATACTATTTCGGGCAAAGGCAGGTACATGCCAGATGCGAGGGTTAAGTACGGGATGCCTTCGCCGCGGGCTGTCCACCGTCGGATCAGTCAAGAATCTACCCCTCGGGCAGATTTTTGCCAAAGTGAATAAGAAGTAAACCCGCCTTTTTACATCAGCAATGAACTTTGCCACCATCATCCGCGAAGGATGGGATGTTTATACGCACAACACGCCATTTTGACTGGCCAAGGTGACGTGTACTTTTTCAGGTGTTAAGAACGTGGTACGGGTTATGTTTTTCCTGTCACGTGCATATTTTGTCACAGTACCAACAGTACATTGATATCGTTAGCGACATCATGATTATGCGAAGCTTTTATTTCAATACATTACTTTTATACGTGCAGTAGGTTTCATTATCGCCAAGGCCGATACAATACAATTGGTAGTTTCGTATTGTGTTGGACACTTCATCTCAAACTGCCGTGCCAATCCTGATGAATCCTGGGTGACTGTCCGTGAAATTATCATGTCCGATCCGGCAGCCCAGTCACCGGTAGCGCCCCTTCACCAGCCGGCAGCTATCACATATGTAGCCACAGGACCACCACCTATACCGCCTCCTGGAATCCCGGGGCAATCACATCGCCAGATGGAACCATGCCACCGTTGTGGCCGCCGTGGCCACTCGCAAACCAGATGTTGGCAAACTGTCGATCGTAATGGAGCCCCCCTCTCTGGACGACCTCCGGTTGACAGACCGCTTCCACCCCACCAGCGTGCTCCTCCAACAGCACACGCACATCTTACAGCTGCGCAAGCCGAGCCACGACCAGCACCGCACCCTCATCACTCTGCTGTTTTGCTCTCATCTGACGCACACAAAGAGGACACACCTACGTTTGGGGATTTTTGCTTCATGCTGACGGGACCACCAGTTTCAGACGACAAGACACATGGCCTATACTCTCCACAGAAGCTCCATCCACGTCGGGTATACGAGTATCAAGCACATCACGTTACAACACCTGCGAATTCCAGTCAATCTGGTTTCCGCGTCTTGAAAGACGACCCGCATTTTCACGCAGAGCAACCTCGCTCATCTCCGGCTCGTCGTTTCCGCAGTGGTGAACAAGTGACAGTCAAGGCTACTGACCATGCGTTGAATATCGTCTTTGATGACCCTCTTCCTTCCATCTCGCCAGCACCAACCCTGATGGCCAGTCGAGTTATTCCTGGTCTTCCATGTCTGCGGAATATTCCTCTTGTTCCCCTGCAGCAACACGTCTCTCACTGGGTCAGCCTTTGCACGGGTGGTATGTTCCCTCTGTTGGAGGGCTTCCTATCTACGGGTGGTTCGGTGGGGCTACTCACATGCTGCGAGATTAATGATACCATTCGAGATGTGCTTTCACACAGGCTTGACGTCCTCAGCAAACGGTATCCAGGCCAGTTACCATCTTCTGCCACCCACAATTGGGGCACCCGCCTTCCGCAGGACATCCACCTCATCCGGCCCAGTCACTGGGATTCTCTTCCCCCCGTCTCGTTTCTTG
This sequence comes from Tetraselmis chui, assembly GCA_026401115.1. NCBI lineage: Eukaryota > Viridiplantae > Chlorophyta > Chlorodendrophyceae > Chlorodendrales > Chlorodendraceae > Tetraselmis > Tetraselmis chui. Next base: position 58,625 of record JAPMLY010001322.1, read on the forward strand.
ACGCTGGTCCATGCCATGCCCCTTTTTCTGGCACAGCCTTTCCATCGGCCAGCGGAGCCAAAACACTCAGCAAGGTTCTCCATATTATCAGGTTTCTAACCGCCTCGCAGCACATGAGTCTAAGTTACCTTATCGAGAACAGCGCTGGCGCGACTGAGCCTCCCACCATAATTGGTGCCCTTGGAACCCCTCTCCGCGTCAAAGCCACCTCCATGGGATCCACTGTGCAACGAGACTCCCTCATTTGGACAAACATGAGCAGCCACTGGGACCTTATTAACCACTACATCAGCCACCGCCAGCATGGTATTCCCGTTGCTTCTCTCTTGCCCTCTATTGGGTTCTCACCTTCACACTGGCGAGCACAAGACGGGCAGCTCTCATTACCACGGTTCTCAGGTGTCCGAAATGGACCCCACTTTTGCATGAACCACGACGGATCCCCTGGCCCCGGAATGTTGGCAACTGGTGACCCGTCCCTATCTCCAGCACGCTTTGCGGAACCACCGTGTGCTGTTAGAGCCGCTGCTATGGGTTACACATTGCAAGACATCAATGTCTCCAAGTTTCGAGGGCAGGAACTTGAGGACATCCTTCTACCAATTTTGGGCAGCAGCATGGACCTACATACATGCACATGGATAATGAGCGCAGCACGTGCTACCAATGATGCAACCACTCCTACTACATCAGCATTTTTTGCTCAATGTGATGCTCCACCAGCAGCCGAAATACAAATCGTGGACGGTGGCGCCTCGCAATTCATCAACGCCAATCGACACGAATTCCACGACTACGAGGAGTTTCCAGTCCATGCCCGTTACACTCTCACTGGTGTTCCTGCTACCGTTTACGGCACGGGCACTACCAAAGAAGTCTACACCACGGTCGATGGGAAAACGGTGGCCACTGCTCTCACCAAGGTTCTACACGCACCAGACTTCGTCTCTTTTGCTCCCCATGGTATATCCCGGCTTTTCAGTCAGGGTCGAGCCCAAGACGCGGGAGCAACCTTCACATACGCCCAGGACTGCACCATGACTCTTCCAACAGGATCTCGCATCCCAATCCGGCGTCTCCGGGAGTGGGGTCTCTATGGTCTGATGGTGGAGCCCATTCTCCCTACATCCATCCTATCACCACCACCCACCGTGGCATTACTGAGCGCAACCTCCAGAGGCACAGCCCAACTTTGGCATCGACGCCTTGGCCACATCCATGCTGAGGGCATCAAGAAAACTTTGCCTCTCGTCACATGTCTTCCTTCATCTCTGTCCCACGTGGAATTCTGTAGTCCATGTGTTCTATCCAAATCTACCATCGCCAATAAGAGCACCGCGCCTGGATCTCGAGACTACCCCCCGTTCCACACTCTCAACCTAGATTCATGGGGCCCTGTTGAACCTTCTCTACAAGGCAATACTCAATTTTATGGAGCCTTCTGCCGCAGCACCTCCTTCGCTATGGGACGACCTATCCGCTCTACTGCCGAGATTGTCCCTTATACACGGGATATTATTAACCTTGTCCTGCGTATGGGCCACAAGATTACCGAAATCCGCGCCGACAACGGCGCCACCTTCAGGTCAACTGCCTATGCAACTCTGTGTTCTGAACACAACATCACTCTGCGGTTTTCAGCTCCCTACAGCCCTCATCAGAACGCGCTTGCGGAGCGTCCTTGGCGCACACTGGCGGAAATGACACGTTGCCTTCTTGTCACTGCCGGACTACCGCGAAATTTCTGGGAACTTGCCTTCAAGCACTCTGTCTATCTTCACAACAGGACCTACAGATCCGGCCCTGACGGCATCCCCCTAACCCTGGCAACTGGAGTCATCCCGGACCTATCCCACATTCGGATTTTTGGCTGCAATGCATACACTCACGTGGACTCCGCCCTGCGCCGGAAGCTAGAAGACAAGGCATGGAAGGGTATCTATGTAGGACGATCGCCTGATTCTCCTGCCTGGTTGGTCTACAATCCTGATAGTAGGCGCGTTATTGCCAGCCGCAGTGTAATTTTTGATGAAGCAGAACTACTAAGCCACTTCCAAGACATGGCCACTAACGGCTCACATGAGGAGCCACTCTGCGAGCTCGATCCTCAGCTTTCCCCTACCTATAATTAGTTAGAGGGAGCTGATCACGACACTGACTCAAACCTATGTGCCTCCCACGGACGTTGGTGATGACGACACTGACGATGATGACCCTGCACACCCAGTGCTTTCCTCTACGGCGAATCTACATGATCCACTAACGGCTCGCTTAATCGTATCTCCCCCAGGCCTGCGGCCAGAGCAGACTTTGTCGACCAACGTCCAACCTGCTTTTCCAGATACTATGCCTAATGATGCGCTGTCTACTCCGGAGTCTACTTCGTCTCCAAATCAATCCTCTATGGAGGATCCCTCCCTTCACCATGATACTTCAAAAGACCTTCAACGACAAGACCGTGTTCGCCGATTACCTACTCGATTGCGCGATTCCGAGACCATCCTTTTCAGTCAGCAACAGCAGCACCATGAAGGTTCAACCATTGATGACGCTGCAGATTATCCACCTGCCTACCCCTGTGACTATGGACACCATGCCCTCTGGCAATCGCTCCTCACGGCTGAAGCTCCCGCATTACTATCGACTCAGGAACCGGCCACTTGCTTCATGACCAACCGTTCTTCACCGACTTCGGAACTACCACCATCCACTCCTAAGACTATGCGCGCAGCACTTCTTTCTCCACAGGCCGACAATTGGAAAGCAGCTATCAAAACGGAATATGATGGTATTCGAGCTAGAAACGTCTTCCGGGTCGTTCCCATCCCAGCTGGTCAACGCATCCTCAGCACGAAATGGGACTTCACGATTAAACACAACAAAGATGGCAGCATTCGTAAGTTCAAGGCTCGATGGGTGGTCCGCGGATTTGATCAACGCGCATGCCTTGATTTTGACAAAGAGAAACTTTAGGCCGGCCACTAGTGGAATAGCCAAATAGCGCACACGTGACCATATTGCTGTACGGTATAGTACGTCACAGTACGTTTCTCGATTTCAAGCCAGTCCAGTCAGCACGAGTCGGCCTAGGATGTATGGGTGCTATTTCGCGTTACTAAACGAATAGCGAATAGGGACCAACTACAGTTAAGTACTTGTGTGAACCATCTAGCGACGATCGCTACTACCAACTACGTGGAGGAGCAACCCCGCAAGTCGCTATCGAAGAAGTTGAGTAGACGAGAATCTTGCTGCCACACAGATGGTGCAACTTGTTTTATAAAGGTATCTCAAGGTACGCTTCTAGATTTTCGATAAATTCGGCGTCGATCTACCTCTTGTTTGAGCGAGTGGGCAAGTCAACAAGAGATAGATTTTCGAAAATGCGTGTGTCCGGATAGATCGCTCGCCGAGCGAATGCGTCCGCTGCTCACTCCAACACAAGTCGCGCAGGATTCCATGATAGCGATAGCGACTACGTGGTGAACATGTGGGATACTAGCGATAGTCCTAGGATTCCTTCTTCTAGACGTTGGCACGCCACTGTTTTTGCGTTGTCCCGTTGCTGGCATCCATCGTTGCTGTACGGGTACCTGTAGTCGGTGAGCCAGCCAGCCCAAACCTATAGAGCGGTCGCTCAAACCCATAGCGGTCCGGTTGTATTTCGTTATTTCGCTTCGCCTGTATATCGTGTGCATTATTAGAAAAACGCTATACCTCCTATTCCGAATAGGAGGTATATTCGCGAATATACCTCCTATTATTTGCCTGGACCTATAGCTCGTATCGCTTCGCGATTTATTTATTACTAATAATTCCGACGTGTCAGTACGTTTCGGTACTGTATAGTGATACGTACCGCTATCGCTATTCCGCTATTCCTCTAGTGGCCAGCCTTACGCCCCGGTGGTTAGCTTCACTTCTGTTCGGACAGCATTTGCCCTTGCGGCGCAATGGCGATGGCCTGTCTACCAGCTCGACGTAGTTGCCGCATTTTTATACGTAGAAATCAAAGAAGAGCTGTACATTAGCCTTCCTGAAGCCTACAAAGAATATGATGAAGACGGCAAAGAACTCTATGGTCGCCTGCTGAGAGCCTTATATGGCACTAAGCAAGCAGCTTTCGAGTGGAGGCAGAAATTCGATGGCTTCCTACGGGACAATGGATTCCAGGTTTCCGCTGGTGACCCAGGTGTTTACATTTTATGGTCTGAATCCTCAGGTACTCAAATTATAGTCATCATCATCCTAGTCTACGTTGATGACCTGCTGGTTCTCCCTGCATCTGAACCATGGATGACCTACTTACGTGTCTTGATCCAAACTACCTTTGACATCACCGACGAGGGAGTTTGTACTTGGATCCTAGGCATGGGTGTTGATTACAATGATGCGGGCAGTATCACCCTTCACCAAAGTAAATATATCAATGACATGCTCAACCAGTTCAACATGACGGACTGCAATCCCTCTCTGCTACCTTGGAGCCAGGGGGCGGAACTTGCCTTTCATGAAGGCTCCACTGATCTCCAACACGACGTCCCTTACAGCAGTCTGGTCGGCAGTCTCCTGTGGGCATCGGTATGCACACGCCCTGACATCTCAGCTGTTGTTCCCTGCCTCTGCCGCTATGTCGCCCACCCCAAGTTGTGTCATTGGACAGCAGCCAAACGCGTCTTACGCTACCTGAAGGGTACATCGCATGTTGGCGTTTCCTTTCATCATCACAACCAACCGCTTCAGTGCAGTGCCTTCGTCGATTCCACCTGGGGCAGTGATCCTGCTTCATCAGTTTCTGTCAGTGGCCAGATCCTTTGCATGGGTCCAGTGGGGGCAACCGACTCACCTTCCACGGGCGCCGCACCCATCTCTTGGCGCTCTGCACTCCAGACGGTCGTTGCGCAATCAACCTGTGAAGCCGAATACATCGCAGTCGCATCGGTCTGCCAGGAAATTCTGTTCGCAAGACAACTTCTGGCTGATCTTGGCCTACCTCAGTCACTGCCGACTCCTGTGTTTTGCGATAATCAATCCGCCATCCGGAATGTTACTCGTGGCTGCACTTCGCGCAAGACAAGGCACATTGCTCTCAAATACCATCTGAGCCGTGACCTTGCTGCAAAAGGCATCATCAAAATGGTCTATGTTCCCACTGCTGACAACTGTGCTGACATTCTCACCAAACCGGTTTCTAGGAACACCTTTTCCTATCTCATCAAGAAAATCATGTCCGTCAGCACGGCCTGAAAATTTTCTCTGGACTTTCCTGACTACAACAGTGCTTCAGCACATTCTGGTTGAGTGGGGGTGTTGAGATACACCCATATGTACTGTTATCCCTTGTACGTTTTTACATCACACGGGTACTAGCAGCAGTATGACATACGATATATGACTCTCATCTGTCAGCTGTCAGCGACATACACAATCACTGCCCAAAACGGTGCTGCTATCAATTGGACCATTAGCACCAATCACGGTGCCCAACATTGTGCCTCCGCAACAGCCTACAGCTAAGCTATTTATAGGCACCTCACCGTGACCTCTGTAACCATTTTCTTCTCTCACTTTCACCTCTTTCAGTCTCAGTCACCTTGCACCTTCTATACTGCAACAATTAAATCTCTCATCTTTCGCGGATGATGGCTAAGTTCATCTAAGAACCGGCCTTAAGCTGTGTACAGGTAAGAGACAAGCAGGGAGAGAAACCCTAACTACCCGGCACTTACGTGTAGCCCTAACCCCTCACGCTACCCCCAAGTCACTAGATCGACAGATCCGAAACCCGGGGATAGCTGAGACAATTAAATCTTACCGTATGTATTTATCATGGAGAAACATTGATTATCCACCGGTCAACGATATTTTTAATGTTCTATCGCTATATACAAGCCCTATTTCGATACGGGTACGTGAACTCTCAAAAATGAGGGGTTCAAAAGCGTTTTTACCCATTTTATATCAACCAAGTACTTTTACAAGAAAAAGTAGCGGAGACCACCAAGCTAGAAGAAGAAAAGAGGAAACCCCTTTTTTTTTCCTTTTTTTTTTGCGCCCCCGGGATATGGGACTGGCAGATCCCGGCAGCCCCGGGAAAAACCCTTATGCCGTGATTAGATCTCAATTGGCATCCGGTCTTTTCCGGTGCGCCGGTGAAGTGCACGTCTAGGACGGGAAAGGTCGCGAGTTAGATACCCGGTAAGTCCGAGCAAAACATATAGGGGTTTGTGGCCTAAGATGAACACCCCCACCTTCTACACCTAGCCCGAGAAGTATGATGGCATGTCACATCATCATGATTGGGAAAGTGAGAAGCGTAGATGGATTCGAGTGTTTGTGGAGGGTGGTCTACATTCGCATTAAAGTGTATGCACAAGAGAGAGAGCGAGAGGTACATAGTGTGCGTGTCTCCTGAGTGCAACTATGCCGATTAAACTCATCGTCATGAGTTTTTAATTAAAATATGACGTATCTTTGAGATTGTCATTTTCTTTCTATTTTGGCTAGCCACCGCAGCAAGCCGAGAGGATAAGCAATGTTGTCGGTGGTTAGCTAAGAGCGAATCGGACTATTCACTTATTGCTAGCGGCTATGGAGAGGTCTCGCAAACCTCTTCAAGCCTTTCGTGGGGAGGCGGTCGTAGTCCATTGATCTTGCCACCTATCAACCCTCACAACCATGCCCATGTCACAAAGTCTAGCCTTACCTTCCTTTATCATGACCTGCATGTGATGAAAGAGACTTGATTGATAACTTTTCGACCTTATGATTATCGTTGGCATGTGCTCCATCATAAAATGAATAGAAACAATTGTGTTCATTTAAATCAAAGTTCATCAACATGTAACATGGCGACTTGTCATGCATTGTAAACAACTACTGCAAATGTTACATTGTTGATGTGTGTCGTAACAGCCGTCTTTCACCTCATCAATTCCCAGATCCCGATTTTTACTTTTGGTGTCTGATTTCCAATTTTAAAACGCAATGACAAGATAACGAACACAAACAAGCAACTTCTTTGGAACTGTAACATATTCTTTTCAAAAATGCCTTAACTAGCAATTAAAAACAACAAACATGATACAACAAGCACGCTTAATACTTTTGAGACATACATACATTGTAGTGCATATTGTCCACTCTAATGAAAAGTCATGAGCGCGTATTAATGAGAACTGTACCCCGACGCCGAGACGTGCGCACATCTGGCGGGTGACAACAGCTTCAAACACAGGGTCCGAGTCGAATTTCAATAACTGGTGCGAACGCGCACGATTGGGAGTGATGGCGTGCATGCAAGTGTTTGATGTCCAGGAGGATGGTTTCCAGTTCCGAACATGCGTCGTCCTTTGACTTGAGGAACCGCAACCACATGTAATGAGTGTGGTGGTCGATGACGAGTAGGCAGTAACGGAGGCCATGCGGGGAGGGGACCTTGATTGGACCCCAGAGGTCGGAGGATAGGTTGAGGAGAGGACGGGAAGGTTTCGCGCAAGCGGCAGTGTTGCGTGGTGCACTTGTGGCTTTGTGTAATAGGCATGAATCGCAAGAAACATTTTTACAGAACTGGCTCATGCAAGGCTAGTCGGGACACCGTGTGTGTGCTGAGCCTGCATGCTTTGCATGTTAAGGTGTCCAAACCGGCGGTGCCACAGTACAAGGTCACACTAGGCAGCAAAGGCAGCATTAGAAGAGGGGTCTAGCGCTTTCTCCGCGGAGGGGCTTGAGGGGAGCTCTGGCTGGTTGGGTAGTAGGTAGAGGCCATTTCCGGACGGCTCTAGCACACCCACTCATGTGGGCACCACAAGAAGACCAGTGTCACAGGCAATGGGGGAGATGAATTCACAACCGCTGTTGGTCTGCATCCAGCTGACACTAAGGAGTCTGCCGATGCGCTGAGCAGATCGTGAGGATAGGTCGGGGGTGTACATTGCATGTATTGTGCGGTGAATAGGCCAGAGGCAAGCTTGACAGAAATCCGCATTGCGCCACTGCCTTTAACGTCAACTCCGACCCCACCCACGCGAGAGGGAGCGGAGGGGGGTGTGAATCGAATGAAGTCACCTCGACATGCGGTGAGGTTAATCGAGCAGGCTGAATCAACCACCCCGAACTATGAAGGGTCCCGACCCGGAGTGAGGGAAGAGGAGAATACTACACAGCTGAAGGGGACACTCAACTCGATGTCATCGTATTCATCCGTGCAGTCCTCGAGGGTGGGCAGAATGTCCGTGTCATCGGCGGGGACGTCGTTGAGCAGGGCTGCGTGGGCAGAGATAGAGCCACCAAGGGCGCCGTACTTCTAGATTATCATCTTTCGATTTGCGAGTGTTACCCTCAAGAGAGCGTCATCCGAGGCAGTGGAGGAGGACATGATGTGGTCCAGGCTGCCACAGACGTTGCACTTGTTAGGGAGGCCGCGACCACGACGAGGACCACGGGGTGGGTGTCCGCGACCGTTGTGTGAACCGCGGCCGGCAGCGACAAACGCAGAGATGCGAGGGGGTGATGTGTCGGGAGCTGTCGGGCCCGGGGCGCCGTCCTCGTTCATATTGTGGGCCTGATGGAGGATGATGGCCATAACCTCATCAGCGGACAACATGTAGTCTGTGTCGAATGCGTTAATGACGCAATGTTTAGCTTGACCGTGTGGGCCGTTGCTGAAAAATACCGCGCAGCATGAGGAGACCGAGGTTGTGGGAGAGGATGGCAGCGGAGCCATCAACCACCTGGCAGGTCTCGTTGTAGTCATCGAACGTGTGCCGCATGTAGTGGACATAGTCAGTGAGGGACTGTCCGGGGCGCTGTCTAACCATTAGGTTGTCCAATAGGGACATGGAGCGAGCAAAGGACCGACAGTCGAGGCGTTCACACTGAATGCCCCACGCGGCAGCGGCGCAGTTTAGACGTGCTGGGGAGACGCACTTCATCGCCTCGTCTACGCGCTAATTCGCGATGGCTGCATGAAAGAGCAGCGCGTAGGCGTAGTGTTGCGCCTAGTCGTCCAGCCACACGCCCGAGTCGCGAATGGCTAGCTTTTGGTTGAGATACGCTGCCTTGATGGAGAGGAAATTAAGGAAGTTCCTCTTCCACTGCTTGAAGTCCGTGGTCGCCCCCATGGTAGGAACCGATATCTTCACGGGCCAGTTGAGGGCCTCCTTGTCGAAACCGGTAGCCTCCTGGGCCGCTCGGCCGATGACCACCGAGTCAATGGTGGGGCGACGGCCGCCACGGGTGGTGTGACCACCGCGATGAGTAGGAGGAGAGTGCCGGCTAGGGAAGGGAGGAGGTGGTCCAATAGGGAAGGGAGAGTTGCCGGCCATTGCAGGCGGCGGGTTGTACGAGTGCGGGTGGCCACGGGAGGTGGGGACGTGGTGGGGACGCGCCTCTGGGAAGAGAGGTCCGGGGTTCGGAAGGGCATATCCGGGACCCGGGAGGAAGGCATATCCGGGAGGGTATGGTGGAGGTGGTGGGAGATGTTCCACCGGCAGCTCGTGGTGTGAGGGTCCGCGGGGCGCATCGTGACGGCGTTATGCGACATGGGTGTCGCCAACATGAGCTGCAGCGGCAGATGCAGCGATGGCCGTCTATGCGTCCAGACGGGCGAAGCCGGCAGGGGGTCAGGTGGAACAACTGTGGTGTGAAGCAAGGAGTGTGGTGGGAGGTGGTCCACCGGCAGCTCGTCGCGGGAGGGTTCGAGCTGCGCATCGCGACAACGCTTAGCGACAAGGGAGTCGGCAGCAGCAGCAGCAGCAACAACAACAACAACATCAGCGTCGGCCGACTGCGCGTATAGGCGGGAGTTGATGAGCGCCATTTGCTCCTGAACGAGCGTGAGGGTATCATGGGTAGGAACGTCATAGCTCTCTTGAGAGCCGAGGTCAGGGTAATCAGGGGGCGAAACATGTGGAGAGTCGGCAGAGCGAGTTTTCGGTGCCATCGCGGCATAGGAAAAGAAAAGAAACTGAACAACAGGCAGCGGTAAGAACCGCTAGCCGGAATTGTGCCTAACAGTGGTTTCAAAGAGACGGCATGATGCCCGTCGATCCCTCGGCCTGATGCCCCGGGGTGTCTCAAAGCACCTTTATCCTCCACCATCGTGTGGAGCACAAGTCGGGGCCACGGCCAGTGCAGGTGGAGATATGCGTTGGCGGCTGAGTCGCTAATAAAATATATTTAAATATTTAGCTAGGGCTGTCGTGCACCATGTGTATGCGTATTCACCCGATAGTGCGCCCCCCCCGTCTCGAGCTTGGACATGTGTGCATCATGTCCACAAACGACGAGTGCGTCGGTGTGGGTGGTTGTCTGGCGCCCTCGAGCAGCTGACTTAGGTGGGGTGGAGGGTGGGTTTAAAAGCGCAGTTTATACTGGCGATACCGCCGACTACAAGGTGAAAAGTACTAAGTGTCTATATAAACTTGCCTTCTGCGGGAGAGGTGGCGATCGCAGCTCGCCGAACTAGGTTGTCGAGCGTGAGTGACGTGAGGCGGGGGCCCATAACCTATTGAACTATGCAGACACGACTAGTATGGAAGGTAACTAACGCAAACGTAGTTACAGTCACAGTCACGCAAATAGGACAGTCACAGAGACAGCCAGCCCGAGGCGTAGTGTCGGGACAACAGAAGTGCGATAGCTGTAGCCTAGCGACAACTCTGTACCGAATCAAACATGTTATCGGTATGTCCGATCTAGACATGTACTAATCATATCTAGAATAGCTTACAGTAGTAGCTATCTGTGACGAGTACAGTCCTGCAACAGTACATTGCAGGACATTGTACAGGTACTCGTTACGGATACCAATTCGTGCTTTTCCACAGGACGGACGTATACTCGTGGGTACGTCGCTACTGCAATATTGTAATGGTGCTGATGCTACAGTACGACCAGTACCTCCCGGTACGTACAGATATGCATAATTAACCTAACTAGCCAGATGACGCGCCAGAACGAGCTCTTCAATGCAGAAGGAGCCGCGTCGTGAAATCCAATGCTAGGCAGGCCGTGTCTCGAGGACAGATGACGACGGTTGAGCAGCACTAACGCCTGACACGTAAGCGAAGCTTGCATGCGTAACTAGTCTGGGCTGAAACCTATTTAAGCCTAGTGCAGTAGAGGGAGGTGACAGAACCTTTTAACAATTCCTTTGTTCACTTACAACATCTACTGCCTAAGTACAGCAGTGAAACATCTCTCATCAATTGCCTCTCGACAACACCATTTGCCATCTTGCAACAACAGAACTAGACAGACTAGAACAGATTTGTGCTAGCGTTTAGCTTTCAGAGGCTAACCGCCACACTGGTTTCGGAGCTCTTTGGTCGACGCACGCTTTCGTTGCTCGTTGATCTGCTCGACGTTGTTTGATTGAGTTGAGATGGCTTCTCTAGGAGCTGGACATTACGTGGTGTTAGTAATTCACGTTGGAGGAAGTAAACCGTCGGACTTGAAGTTGGTGTTTCAGCGTGAGCCTCGTTCTGGTAAAACTTGGTTCCCAGCTGGCTCTGTCTTACCTAACGAAGAGCCTGTCGACGCTGCTATTCGCGAGTTACATGAGGAGACCGGTCTTGTTTTGACACCGGATGATTTGACGCTGTTGAGTGGTGAACCTGTTAATGTTACACTACCTCAAGGACGACAGCTTGTCTACGTGTACTCGGCTTCTATTCCTGTCCTGTTTGCTACGATCAACTTACGTACACCTGCTCAGGTCGAGCAGGTTGTTTTGGCACAGTCGACAGTTAATCCGGATGATACTTACGTTGTACCGGAAACCATCAACATTGACGGTCTGACACTTACGCCCGCACAGACAGGGTTACTTCGTGCTAAGAAGCACAAGAGTGAATTACTTCACTTTGGTTACGTGGCTCAGTGGGAATATTTTTATCGAGCAATCACACAACATGTTCCAGTCATGCAAGACGACACGTCTATCCCGAGACAGTTCCACATGTACACCCGGTTTACGACGGTCGACTCTGGTTCTGTCTGGCTGCTGATTCGTGGACACATCAACCGACTGACTGGAGAAGGACCTACAGATTTACGAGTGGGAATGCCGATGCCTACTCACAACTTGGTTGGACTAACTGTGACCCTCACGGAGACTCAACGTAAGGCTGCTATTACATCACCGTACCAGGATGGTCGGATACCACATATACTGGAGGATTGGCTCGAAGCACAGCCTCAGCGTTTTATAATGCTTGGAATTGCGGCTGACTCGTACGATGCAGTGTTCTGGGTTACTTCACAGTTTTCTGGACACCTAGGTGGGTGGTGGTTGAACCGGAAAAATCAGCCTCCAATTCCATCTACGTACAACGAGCTTGTTATGGAGTTACGCAAGTCGACGTTTCTTCCGAACATTCAGGACGACGCAATTAACGCTTTGCTAAGCTTTACGCAGAGCAACACGATGAGTTACGCGGTTTTCACTAAACAGTACAACGACTACTTACGTCGATCTCGTCAAGACCTGACAGCTGAGGTACAGTGTGTACGCTTCATTAATGGCCTAGCGAATGATGCGCTCAAGAGACTGGCTAAGTCACACCGAGCTCAGCAAGGATACCAGACTACGCTAGTGGAGCTGCAAAACTTTTTGAATAACATCGTGACAGACTCACCGGAACTGGGCAATGCGAGGTCTGCTGCTGGACCATCTGCCTAGCCTACACGCAAGCGCAACTTTGAGGACCCTCTCGAGGAAGCCTCTAACGTCTGGAAACGTAACAAAGGTGGCCGTGGACGTGGCCGCGGACGTGGACGTGGTGGTAGTAACAATGGTGGTCGTGGTGGCAACAATGGTGGACGCGGTCAGACATCTGGTCGCGAAGATTTTAATTCACTCACAAATGCAATGACAGCTGAGGAGCGTCAGCGACACATGGACGAGGGACTATGCTTCAAGTGCCACAAGAAGGGACACCGTTTGTTCCAATGCCCGGAGTTCAAGGGCAAGGCACCAATGCAACCTAAGAAGCAATGATGGTGGCAAGGCTGTTCTACAAATGAACTGGAGCAGCCGGCTACATCTACTGTTCATTCTGAGACACTGTTAGCGACAGAAGTCGTCAATACACCTTCGACATCTCCATCGACTACAGTTGCGACACCTGTAACACACGTAGCAGGTCGTCGTCGTCAGACTAAGCAGAGACAGAGTCGTAAACCTGTAACCAGACGTTCAGTTGATTGGAAACTGGTTGACTCAGTCTTTGACCCTCTGCATGCACGATTCAACTTCACGTTGGAGGGATGTGCTGATGCTGAAGGTCTTAACTCGCACGGTGACTTACCTCACTGTTCGCCGAGTGACTCGATTCTAGACAGAGATTTGACAGGAGAACGGGTGTTCATCAACCCACCCTGGGAGTTAGCTGAGCAGATTGCGCAGCATTTTGAGGATTGTCGTCGAACATCTCCGACATCTACGATGGCTGTATTTGTACTACCGAAGTGGGCGAAATTTACACAGGTGACTAAGCACTGGAAACTCTATCAAGAATTCCCAGCAAGGACACAGCTTTTTACACGTCAGTCACTGGAGAATCCAGCGCAACAGGAGGTGGTTGCTCCAGCCCCTTGGCCTGTGCAGCTGTGGTTAGTCGACGCAGATTGTGCGTTTAACGACTCTTCAGAACCTACAGCACCTGATCAACCCGACTCGGTACCTGTACCAACAGACGACTCGGAACAGTCCATCGCTACGCTGCGACAATTTTCTTCGCCAGCTACAGCACTACTGACTGACCTCACGGAAGCTCGCCCGTTAATTCGAACTGAGCTGACTGTGAAAACTCATGATGGCGGACACCAAATTTCTGGATTAGTGGACTGCGCTGCGACACTTGATTTTGTGTCAGAGGACTTTGTACGACGCTTTGCTTTACAGACTCGGAAGTCGGCAAGTAAGACCCCAGTTCGACTCGCTAATGGACAACGAGTGACTTCTACGACAGTCTGCGACGTCACTTTTGAGCTGGCTCGACACGAGTTTCAACGGACTTTCTACGTCTTACGTGATTTACGTACAGCTGATTTAATCCTGGGTTTACCATGGCTTGATGACGAACATGCCTCTTTACAATTTGGTACAACCAGAATTTTTACACTAATGGACGGCACAGCAGTGGAGACTACACTTGAGGAACGACGCCCTGAGTGTCTACTCCTGTCGTCTACGAAAGTTCAGAAGCTTATGCGCAAGACGCGCCGCAGCAGAGGACGTCATGCTGATTTTTACGTCATTGAACTTACGTCAGCTGCCGAACAATCAACAGACTTTCACACTGGAGAGGAACTAACAGCAGAACAACGTGACAACTTCCGGTCGTTACTTTTTGAAGACTTCCCGGAGTTACTGCAACCTGTCAACTCTCCACCTGTAAGCCGACAGTGGGATCACCCCATTGACACGACTGGACCGATGCGACGTCAACGTCTGAACCGACTGTCACCAGCAGAGCGCGCTGAGCTTAATCGACAGCTAAAAGACGCAGTGGAAGCTGGTTTGATCCGTCCCAGCTACAGTGAGTTCGGCTCGCCAATTCTTTTTGTGCGAAAAGCTGATGGCTCGCTACGTCTGTGCATTGACTACCGCGGTCTTAACGAGGTTACGCGTAAAGATGCTTACCCGCTTCCACGTGTGGACGACACTCTGGACGAACTTAAGGACGCGAATTTTTACACACACCTCGACCTCGCTTCTGGATTCTGGCAAGTTCGAGTGCGTGATCAGGACGTTCACAAGACGGCTTTTCAGACCCCTGATGGCTTGATGGAATGGGTCGCCATGCCGTTTGGGCTGTGCAATGCACCAGCTACATTTCAGAGGATGATGAACGACATTCTTCGCGACTTTTTACATAAGTTCGTGACAGTCTACCTGGATGACGTATGTATCTACAGTCGAACTCTGGAAGAGCACCTGGAACACCTACGTCTAGTGCTACAACGATTCAAGGAGGAAGGGCTGAAATTACGCCTTAAGAAATGCTTCTTCGGATTGCAAGAAATGGAGTATCTGGGCTACACTGTGTCAGCCGGTAAAATTTCGGTTTCCACAAAGAAAGTCGAGGCCGTTGCAGACTGGCCAGTGCCCAAGACGCAGAAGGAGGTTCGCAGTTTCGTACAGTTCTGCAACTTCTATGCGAGATTTATACACCATTTTAGCGACCTTACGGCTCCATTGACGGACTTACTGCGGAAGTCCCAGCCACAGAAGGTTACGCTGACGCCTGCCTGTTTGGAAGCCTTCGAGACTCTCAAGTTACGGCTCATTTCCGCGCCATGCCTGATCCTTCCGGAGGTCAGCTCGGACGCGACGTTCACCGTGGCTACAGATGCTTCAACAGTGGGGATTGCAGCAGTCCTGTTGCAAGACCAAGGAGGCGGTCTTCAACCAGTCTCTTACTGGGCGCGTAAGCTGAATCCAGCTGAGCGTGGTAACACTTACTCTGCGTACGACTTAGAAGCTTTGGCCGTATGCGAAGCTGTCAAGCATTGGAGGTGCTATCTTGAAGGCTGTTCTAAGTTCCTTGTCGTAACAGACCACGACACACTGCGGCATCTGCTCAGGCAACCGAACAACAGGCTGAACAAGCGGCAAGCAAGATACCTGCGGGATTTGCAACCGTTTGTGGGCTCGATGACACTTGCATATCGCAAGGGAGCTCTGAACGAAGCCGACCCGTTAAGCCGGCGTCCAGACTTCGTACCTCAGGCCACAGTACCCTTATTTTGGGATGGCGAGGTTCCGTCAGATCGAGAATTACGACGGAAGTCCCAGCTGCTGTTTGAAGACGCACAGTTAAATTCACTGACTGTTGAAGCGTTGCAGCTGAGCCCTGAGTTCGCTGATCTCATTCGCGAGGGGTTCTCACGAGATTCGTTTTATGGGGACGATGGTGAGTGGACAAGAGACAGCCGGATAGAAGCCAGAGACGGGTACTTTTGGCGTCTCAATCGCCTCTGTATTCCACAGAACTCTGAGCTCCGACTGAGATTGATCACAGAGCTGCACGAAAGTTCGTCAGCTGGTCACAGAGGAGTTGCTAGCACTCTTGCTAAAGCACTCGACAGATTCTGGTGGAAACGAATCCGCCAAGATGTGAAAGATTTTTGTGAACGCTGCGTCGTGTGCCGACGAGCGAAGATTCGACCGCAAATGGCTGCGACTCTTTACCCATTGCCTGTTCCACCCAGACCGTGGCACACAGTTGGTCTTGACTACCTGACACACTTGCCTGAGAGCAACGGCTTTAACAGTGTGCTGATTGTAGTAGACCATCTAACTCGAATGGCCCATTTTCTGCCATGCACAGAGTCGATTACTGCCGAAGAAACTGCCACTTTGTTTTTACAGGGAGTCTACCGCTTACATGGACTACCCCGTGTGCTGATCAGCGATCGCGACCCAAAATTTGTCAGCGCTTTCTGGCAGACACTATGGAGACGCCTTGGAACGCGACTGAACATGTCTACCAGCCGACACCCAGAAACAGATGGACTGACAGAGCGCGTGAACAGCACGTTTCAGCAGCTTCTTCGTTGCTTCTGTTGCTATGATGGTTCTGATTGGTCGACACTTTTACCGCAAGTGGAGTTTGCGTACAACGCTTCGCGTGCACTCGGAATTGAGCACACACCGTTCGAGGCTAACTTTGGTTTTTCTCCTGAGGAGCCTCCTGACCTGCTCTTCAGCATGCGACCGTCGATTCCAATTTCGCAAGACGCAACAGAACGGCTGAGACTGTTACAGGAGGTACACACCTTGGTACGCTCAGTGTTACAGCTACACAAGGATGAGATGCAAGCGCGTACAGAACCGTCTACAGCGCCACACTTCGCTAAGGGAGACAAGGTGTCAATCATCACAGCAAATCTTTTTCTGCGAGGACAACCGAACAGGAAACTCAGAGACAGACAGCTTGGACCTTTTTCAGTGGAGGAGCAGATTGGAAAACACAGTTTTTACAGGTTGAAACTTCCAGCGACAGTACGCTTACACCCTGTGTTCCACGTTAATAATTTACGACCCTGCTCTACCGCTCCACTACGATCAGCTGTTCCTGTGACTGTACCTGAAGGAGACGATGAGGAGTTCGACGTCTCACACATCTCTGCTGTGTGTATCAAGTCGCTACCTGGGCGACGAGGCAAATATTTGCTCTTCATGACGCACTTCAGTGATGACGACATTCCACCTGTCTGGCACCGGTTGAACGAGGTGCATCGAACAATTGCGTTACAAGAATTCTTGGAGACGCCCCAATGGCGCAAGTTCGCCAAGACTCAGGTGTACATTGACTTCATGCACGCTCACCCAGCGCGCATTCTTGAGTCCCAGTAATTGCTTCAGTAAAGGAGCCAAGAACCACGGAGGTCTGCCTCGCGGCGGCCTCATTGATCTGTCAAGAGGGGGAGGGTACGAGTGTGACGAGTACAGTCCTGCAACAGTACATTGCAGGACATTGTACAGGTACTCGTTACGGATACCAATTCGTGCTTTTCCACAGGACGGACGTATACTCGTGGGTACGTCGCTACTGCAATATTGTAATGGTGCTGATGCTACAGTACGACCAGTACCTCCCGGTACGTACAGATATGCATAATTAACCTAACTAGCCAGATGACGCGCCAGAACGAGCTCTTCAATGCAGAAGGAGCCGCGTCGTGAAATCCAATGCTAGGCAGGCCGTGTCTCGAGGACAGATGACGACGGTTGAGCAGCACTAACGCCTGACACGTAAGCGAAGCTTGCAGGCGTAACTAGTCTGGGCTGAAACCTATTTAAGCCCAGTGCAGTAGAGGGAGGTGACAGAACCTTTTAACAATTCCTTTGTTCACTTACAACATCTACTGCCTAAGTACAGCAGTGAAACATCTCTCATCAATTGCCTCTTGACAACATCATTTGCCATCTTGCAACAACAGAACTAGACAGACTAGAACAGATTTGTGCTAGCGTTTAGCTTTCAGAGGCTAACCGCCACACTATCTGCAACTAATAATTATAAGGCATTATTTACAATTGTACCAGGCAACCAACACCCAACACGAGGGGATGAGGTGAGTGCCAACGGACATGCGAGCGCACCCACTTTCCAGAACCTCCGGCGCGCGTCGCTTTCTTGTACATGCATGCCCATACGACTTCATTCCCTTCGCAAGTGGTTGTGTTGGCTTTGAAAAACAGAATTCCATCCAATCGCAATCCCAATCGCCCGCTGCTTGCGACGCGCTATCAATAATTGCCACGCGACGATAGGGCCCGATCGTGAGCACTCGTAATGAAACTGAAAATACTTTGCAGCATGCACGGTTATGCGTCGTACAAGTGCGTAAGCCATCTTGGGGGAAATTAAAATGCAGGATTTAGGCCGGCGTCCTTATTCCAAGATACTCCTCGGGACAAAGTCACTAAAACAATACATGGCACTGTAATCAACTACCGGATATGCCGGAAGATGTAATACACGACATTCCATAATAATGCTTAGCGAAAAAGTCCCGTTAAGAAATTTTCAAAATCCCTCGTCGCCACGGAAAAGGAATCAGCCTACACTTAGTTCTATCGTTAACTCCGATCACATTGCTCAGGAACATGGATGCTTATTCCCTTCTCTTCCGCAACTCTATGCTGACATCTCCTCTTGGAGCTAGCGGCCAAGGCAGTATGAGACGTCCCACCGTTGTGTTACTTTCATTGCCTTGATCCAAGGGCGGGTATGTTCCTCAAGGCGAACCCCCACGGAGGGGGTCGTGGTTGGGGACGATGGGTAGGTGGATCAGCTTGTGGGTGGGTGGCAATGTCGCCTTCCACGACGAGGAAAAGGGAGTGAGGCTAAGTGACTTGTTTGTTTAAATCGACGGAGAGGGCGGGTGCTGAGGTGACATGGCCCGGGTCGGCGCGGGGCATTTTACCACTGGGGTGGCGGGGGAGGAGGCCTTCGGCACTTTGGAAGTCCAATAATTCTTGTCGGAGGTGTTCTCGGGTTTCCGACTTTCAGGGCTCGTTTATTGGATAGCAACTTGGAGGGCGAAATTTTTGCGTCAACAATAGAGGTCCCAAGTGAGCGCATGATGTGGTGGGGCGGCTGTCAACGCTTGTTGGTGACGAGATTCCGTTTGTCACAGTCCTAGGTGTCCTTGAGTGTACATTGCATGACTTTGCACATGTACTCCATTCTAATTAACTTCGTGCTTTTCCTTCGGAAGGACGTACTACGTGGTTACGTCGCTACTACAATTCAGCAAGGGTTCTGATGCGTATTGTCCTCCCAATACCTTCCGGTACGTACATGAACGCACGATTAAACTTACTAGCTAGATGACGCACTGGTAAGATTTCCCGAGACAGACAGACCGCGTCGCTGGTATGTTCAAACCGTTACGAGAACCGAGCACATAGCACGAGGACTAGGCGAGAGCATGTGCAAGCTAGCTAGACTGACGATATTTAAGCCTAGTGCAGTAGAGGGAGGTGATATATAACCTTTTAACAATTCCCTTGTTCAATTTCATTCTATTGATAATCACTAAACAATAAGACATCTTTCCATTTCTCTCTCCGCCGGCACTTCCACGTGCACTAGCAACAACAAGCAAGAACAGATTTGTGTCTAGAGTTAGCTCTTGGAAGGCCACATGTCACATTGGTGTCAGAGCCGGGCTGCGGTCCGGGGAGAGTCCAAGGGGGGGGGGGGGGTCGTGGAAGTGTCGTAGCTCGATACATATGTGATATGTGGCCACATAATATGCCAACTATGCTTTTCCAACGCGACGGTAAATGCGCTGAAAGTCGTGGGTGTGATACCCGGTGAGTCCGATCTTTGTGTGTAGGCGTGTCACGGCCCGAAATGAGAGGGAAGTGTCGGTCGGCGTGGGATATTGTCCTCAATGGCGACCGGCAGTTTATCGGGGATGTAATCTAGTGGGGCTTCGACCGTCACCACTCGGAGGTGTTGTGCCACGGGGGTAGGGACGGTTAGTGTCGCTAGCGCTGTGAGTGGGTTGATCCAGATTGATTTTGCACAGTGGTTTTGAAGTAATTTCAGCTTGTCGGTGGCCTTGGAGAGAAAAGTGGCGCGGGCGTTAGGTGGAGAGAGACGAAAGGAGCCACTACTAAGCAGGCTAGCGCCGTGCGCGTCCATGGATGAGAACAAAGGAAAGACGATCTTGTGTTTCTCGATTGTGGCGTGAAGGTGGCGTGGCGTGGCATAAGCGTGGGGGAAGGTATTGAACCATGCAGACACAGTTAGTGTGGAAGATAACGTACGCAAACGTAGTTACAGTCACAGTCCCGCAAACGGAACAGTTAAGGCGACAACCAGCCTACAGGCGTGGTGTCGGGACAACAGAAGTGAGAGAGCTGTAGCCTAGCGACAGCTCTGTACCGAGTCAAACAGTTTATCGGTATGTCCGATCTAGACATGTACTAATCATATCTAGAATAGCTTACAATAGCTATCTGCAACTAATACGTATGCGGTATTACTTACAACACTCCCCCTGCAGGTAGCTACGGGATGGAGCGTTGCATTGGGTCTTGTCCTCCAATGATCGCACTTCGGTGTCTTGCAAGTGCATGTCTTGGGAGGAGTTTGGTGAGCATGGTAGCGTCGGCAAAGCCTGTGAGTTGGAGGCTGTGGTCCAGGCCCCCCCCCAACGTCAGGCGCATGTGAATGGTGCCATGAAGGGAGCGGAGGACCTTTTGCAGAGCGCGCCAATGTGCCTCTGTGGGTGAGGCTTGGGCGGAGCCAAGGATGCGCAAGACCGGGGAGACAGCGGGGCGCGTGCAGACGGGGGCGTAGTGGGGGCCGCCCAAGAGACTGGGGTGGACATCTGGGTCAAAGTCGGGGGTTGCGTGTGTCGGTCGCCCGATGACTATGGGGTCAACGGTCGGGCGACGACGGCCACGGGAGGTGTGGTCGCCACGCTTGGCTTGGGAAGAGTGATGTCCATGGAAGGGTAGAGGTGGGCCACCCGGAAAGGGAGAGCGGCCAGCCATTGGGGACGGCGGGGCGTACGAATTCGGGTGGTCACGGGAGGGGAGGACGCCGTGAAAGGGCGCCTCCGGGATGAGAGGTATGGGGTGGTGAGGAGCATATCCAACGGGGGGGTGGGGGGGGGGGTGGCGAGAGTTGTTTAACCGCGATGTTGTGATGGGAGGGGTCGCTGTGTAGGATAGAATCAGCCGGGGGGTATTGGGGGGGTGGTTGCAAGTGTTCACCCACGAGTTCGGGGCGCGAGGGCTCGCGGTGCGCATCGGGGCGGCGTTGTGCGACGGCGGGGTCGCCAACAGGAGCTGCAGCGGTAGCAGCAGACATGGCTGATTGTGCGTCCTGTGGGGCGTAGCCAGGCTGAGGATGCACAAGCAGGGGGAGGGTGTGCACGACGTGGCTGTCCCGAAAGTGTCCGAGGTGAGCATCGTGGCGGCGCCGAGTGAGAGGGGGGTGCGGAATAGCACTCGCAGCAGCAACAGCATCCTCGGCCAATTGCGAGTCGAACCGAGCTGTCAAGTGTGCCACTTGCGCAACAAGCAGCACGAGGGGATCCGGGGGGTGTTCGAGGGGGGGGGGTGTGCACGTGGTGGCCCTCCGGAAAGTGTGCGAGGTGAGCGACGTGGCGGCGCTGAGCGACATGGGGGTGCGGATTAGCACCCGCAGCAGCAACAGCACCCGTGGCCGACTGCAAGTCGAAACGAGCTGTCAAGCGCGCCACTTGTGCAAAGATCAGCGCGAGAGTATCCGGGGGGTGTTCGAGGGGGAGGGTGTGCAGGTGGTGGCCGTCCGGAAAGTGTGCGAGGTGAGCATCGTGGCGGCGCTGTGCTACAGGGGGGTGCGATATAGCACCCGCAGCAGGAAGAGCAGCAATGGCGGCCGACCGCGAGTCGAGATACGCGTCAAGGCGCGTCAGTTGCACACGCAGCAGCTCGAGAACACCCTGGGTGGTAAGGACAGTGCTCTGCTGAGAGCCTGGGTCAGGGGAATGAACAGGTGCAACAGGCGGGTTTTTTTGCGCCATTTCGACAGAGGGCGAAAAAGAAAGAGCTGGATTAAAAAATAGGCAGCGGTAAAAACCGCTAGCCGGACTCGTGCCTAACAGCGGTATGCAAAGAGACGGCCTGATGCCCGCCGACCCCTCGGCCTGTAGCCCCGGGGTGTCTCAGAGCACCTTTTCTGTATCCTCCACCCAGTGTGGGGCACAAGTCGAGGCCAAGGCCAGGACAGGTGGAGCGCTGCGCTGATGGCCTAGTCGCTAAGCTGATATGGAAATAAAAAGAGGTAAGCTACGGCTAGCGTGCAACCTGTGGATGCGTATTCACCCGACAGTGCACCCCCCCGTTCTCCAGCTTGGACCTGTGTGCACCCTGTCCACACACGACGAGTGCGTCGGTGTGGTTGGCTGGCTATCTCCGGCGGGTGGCTGGCTTAGGTCCGCTTGAGGCCCGTGTGGCGTCCGCAGCGGCTTAAGAGGCTATGTCTGCGTGGTTGATCGCTGCCGTGGTGTTTGGGATGGGTTTGTTGGGGAAGTTTTCGCCCCCTTCCGGCGAGGGCGCCGGGATACGGTGGACGCGCAGGAAGAGGGGGTTAACTGGGTCCGGCTTGAGGTGAACGGTGATTCTTTTAGGGGAAGTAACGTAGAGGAGGGAGACGGGGGAGGTGAGACTGAGCACTAGTTAACGGTTGTCGGTAAAGGTGTCGTCCTCCGCGCCAAAAGAGAGGGTCCCGTTCCCGTCTGGGACTTCGCGTGGGAGAGCCAACTCGGTGCGCTAGGGGGAGGTATCGATCCCCGCGTCCGTGGCTTTAGCTTGGATGTGTTTCATGCGTATCTTGCCAATAATGTCGGTGGCCAGATCGTGGGTGATGGAGTCGGTGATAGTTTGGCCTAGCTCATTGGCGGAGGGTAGTACAAAGCGCTCGAAGTGTTTGGCCTCGATCATACGGCAGTCGAGGCCCCACTTGTAGAACGTCCTGTGAGCAATGAGGGAGGCGGTATACCTTCACCCCTAAGGAGTAGCCGTGCCGGAGACAGTGACGTGTGCAACGATAACCGATAGAGATGGCTAGCAAAGACTTGTCGGTGCACTAAGTGTGTTGGGCTGAGAATAGTTCGAGTCGGGCTGTGGCTCCGGCTCTGTGGGGCTTGTAAACTTCTCTCAATTCCAGTGTCTAGAGGAGGGTCCGTCGGGGAACGTAGATGATGGATCGCGAGTAAGGAAGTTCTCATCATTCTTGTAGGCCGTCCACGCTCGCTCTAGCGCTATAGATGTCTTTTTCCACGTCGGAGGTGGCGTCGGCCCCGTCTACCCAAATGCGGGCTAGGGCGGTGGCAAGTATATCGCGGCCTTGGTGGATTTTGAGGCTTTGGAGATCAAGGCCAGTAAGCCATAGGTTGTGGCTACCCCTACTTTTCCTCCTCGTCAAGGGGGGGGGGGGAGCTCTAGATGCATGTCTCGCAGGGGGTGCCTTCATGGTCGTAGGGGAGGTCAAAGACTTGGTTGTTGTGGTTATGCATGCGTAGAAGCTCATTAGCAGTGGGACGGCGGCTGATTCGGATCAATACATTATGATTATTCTTGGGTGGCAAGTTGCGTTTGTCGGCTGGGGTCTTGGGGGCATCCGGGTCGGGCCGTGAGCGGGTACGGATGTTTTCAAGGTAGAGTTTTAGGCCCCGTCGGCTGGTGCTAAGCGCAATAAGCTTATGAGTAGTAGAGTTCATGCAACTCAGAGTGAGTGGAATGCCGGGCTTAACGAGCTGGTGGAGTTTGGGCACGATCGGCTCGTCTTTAGATGTTTATTAGTGTTCTCCATTGACAATTAGGTGGGGGGTTGTGCCAGAGTCCGGGGGACAACCGGGCTAGTGAGATGGCGGGCCTTGTCCGCGAGGTCCGTGTAGTAGCTTAAGGTTGGACGTGAGCAAGGTGGTCGTGATGGGCGTGTAGCATCCGCCCACGTGGTGGGCGGGGGTTGATACGGGGGTTGGGAGTTTTTGGCTCCGTCTAAGTTGGTAGCCGATCCGCAGTCGCGACGGGGGGCGAGTCCCCGTACAATGGGGAGGGTCTCTTTCGAGCACTCCATATGCTCGGGCTGGTCCGTGTGCTAGACGGGTTCAGAGGGTAGGTTGGTGGGCATTACGCGGCGTAAAGCAGGTGAGCACGATCTGTCGGTGGAGGTGGAGTTCGAGGTGGAGTTTTTGGCGTTGCGGGCTGGTCGAGAGGTGGCCCGACTGTGCGGGCGTACGAAGGGAGGTCTAGAGAGAGGTTATGTGACGCCGGGTCGGAGCGGGAGGAGTCGAGCGGTTGCCGGAGTTGCGAGGAGCAGTGGCGGATGGTGACCCCGAAGCGATCGGGTCGGGGGTTGACGTTGGGAGGGTGCTGTCGGACGGTAAAATCGGTTGGATATGCGAGTCAGCGAGTTGAGAGTTCTGATGGCCTATTTTTTTCGGGTGAGACGAGCTGTCGGTATCGGGGTGCGACTGGTTGTAATAACGGGCCGGATGGAGAGTTAGTGAGCTGAACAAGATGTTTTTCATGCATAGGAGGGTGGGTGAGTTGTTGGAGCCGGATCGGGGACTTGTTGGACTCGGAATGCACCGGCCGGATTTCGAATGCAAGAGTCGAGTGGTGACACCGAGCTACGACGGGCGACATAAGGGCGTGTAGAGGAAGTGGGTTGACGGGGTTGGTGTCGTCGAGTTGGCTCTATCGGAATCGGGAACGGATAGTTACACGTAGGCCGAGCCGGCCTCACAAGGGGGCCGGGTTTGGTGGTTAGAGAAGTGAGAAGGAGAGAGATGGCGGCCGGCGAAGGCACCGGCACCGGCCGGCCGACCGCCACTAATAGGGAACAGAGTACCGCTAATAGCATAACACTAGGTACTAGAATGTCAAATAGCTACGTTGTTCAGAAGCAATAGGCAACGGGATGCTAGAGCTAACACCTCCTCCCTCAAGGTAGCCGAGGTCTTGACGTCGTCCTAGCTTGCGTCGAGGAAGGTGCCATCTTGGTCGAAGGTTTAGCGCTTGTAGCGTATGTCTCGGGCCGGGTAGGTGTAGCGACATGCGCTCACAAGCATGTGCCGCTACCGGCGAGTTGCCGATATGAAGCGGTTCCAAATGTACTGCGTAATGTACTAGTCTGACATGTAGCAAGAAAAACTGTCCACGGGCGAATTAGCCCACGCGTGAGAGCGACCGGCGAGGATAAAGCAAAGCCAACAAGGCCGTTAGGAGCGTGTAGGCACGCAAAAGCATAGACGGGCGCTCGTGTTGACTCCCCCCTTTCGCCATGGGAGAGGTTAGCTCCTCGCTAAGTTAGGTGAGCGTTGCGGCGTTGCCTCGGGAAAATAAATAACAATACTAATTAAAGTACACAAGGGCCGAATTTTCGCGGGTCGGTTTTAAACAACCAAATCCGGTCGAGAGCATCGGTAGGCTGAAGGGTAGGGGAGACTGAAAGCTAGGTGGGGCGAGCGTGGCGCTGGGCGCTTTACACACGCTCTTCTCCTTTTTACGTGGGGGATGGTGGGATAGTCGCGGACAACAAACTCGAAGGCGAAGCGTGGTGTCGGTTGGACGATGGATTACCATCGTGGCGCGGAGCGCTTTTCACACGCTCTACTATTTTTTACGTGGGAGTAGGTAGGACTAGCGTGGCGCCGAGCGCTTTACACACGCTCTTCTCTAGTGTAACTTGTAACTTGTTGGAGAGCCCATAACCTGTCGGAATCGGGAACGGATGATATTTACACGTATGTCGTGCCGGCCCCACAAGGGGGCCGGGTTTGGTGACTAGAGAAGTGAGAGGAGAGAGATGGCGGCCGGCGAATCCACCGGAGGGGCCGGCCGACCGCCACTAATAGGGAATAGAGTACCGCTAATAGCATAACACTGAGTCCTAGAATGACAAATAGCTACGTTGTACATAAGCACTAGGCAACATGATGCTAGTGCTAACATACTCCTAGAGACTAACTTAGTAAAACCGTATAGTAACCAATCTCCGATAGTGCTTCCTTTTGCCGTGCTTTATTGGATTCCGCGATCCTCCTGTCACTCCTGCCCTTTTGTTTCCCCTCCCCTTTTTCCCTGTTCGTGCTCATGCTCTTCTTCTTGTAATCCAATGTAGCTATATCCATATCGTCAGTAAAATTGTTGTTGTACTGGTACCCGTACCAGCTGCGTAAGCAGTAAACCGATCAAACGCCCGGTACAGCCAACCTGCCCGGCCAATAATAACGACCTCCGCTGCTGCTCCCCTCGCACACCTCGACCACTGACCATCTTTAGCTTCGCGCATCCCGTGGCACTCGAAAGCTGCCCGACCCCACTGCTCGCATGCGCGGACATCC